>CM073144.1:33156910-33191910 GCA_037039145.1 Fundulus diaphanus
AGTAATTGAAAAAGTTACACTACAATTACATTTTAAACAAAGTAACTTGTAACTGTAACGGATTACATTTTTAAAGTAACTTACCCAACACTGTACGTATATGATGTCTATGATAGACATAATATAAGAGTAGACGCGTCATTGGGCGGGTTCTGCCTATGCTGCGATGCGTCAGAGCGTCCGCCATCTTAAATGTGGCAAATCTGCAGTTACTCAGTCACTTAAACAGTATTAGAGGGACTTTAATCTCTGAATATACTTTGTATTCGTAGTATTTTTGTTTTTGTAATATTACAAGTTTATTTTCGTATCCCTTTAGCTTCATTCTCCTGAATTTATTCTCCTAAAGAATAAAAATATTTAACATAATCTAACCTGGCCCTATTACTCCAGGAGTGAAATAATTCTGCAAACTGTGACTATTCTGGAAATATTCCCTCTTAATTCTCATAATATGACGTTTTTATCATAACATTATCACTTTTGTGTTTTTTTTTTTTTTACTTGACCTAGGACTTTTTTTCTCTTATTATTAATTTTACCTCTTTAATACTCCCCCAAAAAGGGGGGAGTATTAAACACATACATATATATGTAAGTGTGTGTATATATATATATATATATATATATATATATATATATATATATATATATATATATATATATATCTTGTATCTGCCTTCTATATATATATATATAGAAGGCAGATACAAGTAGTGAAATCAGCCAGAATACATTTCAATGCAGCACAGGAATGAGGCATCTTTTCTGATTCACGTTCACAATAACAGAACTCAACTTTTTTCTGCCACATACAATATGGCGGTGACGTTGACTTGCGAACCTGCGCCCTATGACGCGTCTACCTATATGATGTCTGTGGGCTAATCCACAAATACTTCTGGAATAGAACCTTCATACTGTGCCACATCACATTTATTCCGTCGAGACAGAAAGTCAATTTCCGATTACTAATTACAACTCCTTCTCTCTGATCCATTTTAGAAAAAGGAAAACAGAAATTAGAAAATTGTATAATTAATATTTACTTTATAAAAGTTGTAATAAGAGTGGCACAGGTGAATCCATAAAGAAGTGGAATCTCCCCCACCCCCTTACGGAATAAATTTCCATATAATAAAGGAATAATTTTTCTAAAATTTTCAGTGAGGTGATTCTACTTCAATAAAAGATGTATTTTTACACACATTTACCAGTGTTGCCAACACATGTGAAGAATGTTCTTTCATAGTCTGGGGCATTAGGTGGTTTATGTTAATAAATGGAAATTATAAGCGTTGTGGGAAACTGATATATTTTTAACATATTTACAGTGAGAAGAGGACTTAAACATGTAAATGGATAATTAGGTGTTTTTAATCACTGTGAAAAAACACGAGCGCCATCTAGTGGATACAACGGGCGATCAACTAGTATGCGTTCTAGCAAATGTATTAGTGTGTGTTAAAAGAAATGCTTCCGTCTGTACGTCTTCTACTCAGTTATTTAAAATAGCTGCACGGTAGAGGTAATATTCAGTGGATTTATTTCCTGTATTTATTATGAATCTTTTCAGTACAAAAACTTTTTAAAAAATTATGTTTATCTATTACATTTTTTCATTCACAACAGTATAGCTATTATGAGGACTTCATCTCATGGACCGCGGAACGCATTTCAAGTTGGTCGGGCGCATGGAGACGCCAGCGAAGGGGGGGGGGGGTGTTGGGTGGAGAGAGACAAACGCGGCCGGCCGAGCGGGGGGGGGGGAGACAGACAAACGCGGACGAGCGGACAAACGTGGCCGAGCGGGGGGGGGGTTGGTTGCGGCGGGGGATAGACACGCTTTTCGCGGGGGGGGGGGGGGGAGGCTTGATCATCAAAAGTAGGTAGGGCCGCGGCCCTACCGGCCCTACCGGTTCCGCGGTCCTTGCTTCATCTAACCTCATAAATACATTGTTCAAGAGCGCAAAGAACGAACGCTCTTGAAAACAAAGTGCTACACAGGGAGTAACTTCCATCTGTATGAGGATCCCTCCCCTCGTGGGCCACCTGTTGCCTCCTCCACCACATTCCCAGCATGCATTGCGCTGCAGCCCTGACAGTATCAAGTTTAAAAATTTCCCAACTGGTCCAAGTACAATGTGTTCCTGAGGCGATAGTTTTCTACCATGCTACAGCAGAAAACCTGTTGGCCAGAAGGTGGCGCTCTTTACTAGTGGCTAAGTCTCCCTGCACTGATCCCAGAGTTGTATCTGACGTTACATGCAGTTAGTGTCCCACTGGGACCTTTTTGTCTGGGTGTTTGGGGGGGAGGTTGGGCTAACTGTCCTCCTTGGCACCATATGCCACAAGAGACCAGACTGTCACATCACATGAGAACCTCTGCAGTGATGGCATAACTGTCTGAGGAGCATTTGAGTGCACGTTGACAGCAACTGGCCAACGTTTGCTGCCTCTTCAATGGAGCATCGGAGGCTGAAGGAGCTCATATACAACCACTCATTTCTATGACCCGCTGTACAGCTGGAGTCCCGTCAAAGCTTTACTGTAATGCACAGACTAAATGAAGGATTAGAACCAGTTCTGTCATTGCTACCTAAATACCAAAATACACTGAAATAACCCGTTATTTTTTTTCACAAATAGAACACAGGTTTTACTTATTAGAAACTAAGTTTAAAATAGGCATGGCTCGGGTGCGGGTATCAAGATGTCACCCACTGCTGAAAACAGCTGCAGCGTCAAACTGACATCTTCCATCCTGACGGTTTGAGAATGTTCAAATGAGATGCCGAAGAAGGCACTAGGGTGATCGGGGATTGTTTTCAGGCCATAACGAGCATTAAGTGACACAATGCTGCCTCTCCCCTACCTGTTACTGCACACCCTAGCTATTTGGTTAAAAGAGCACCATTACACAGTCCCCTCACTTGAAAGAAATTACAGACTTAGCTGCCTGGAAATGCTTCCTAGTCTCAAAAAACCCATTGAGGGTCCAGGAACGGAACCTAAAGTAGTGCCAGAAATCGCTCTGCAGGAGGTAGGCTACTACGGCAGACCGCTCGACTAACCATCTAATATCAGCTTGTGTCACTTTATAAGCAGCAGAAGAATAAAGGCTGTTTAGTCCTTATGTTTGCTGATTTGTAGCAAACTAAAAATTACAATTGCCTTACTATGGCTGTATTCATCTATCTATCTATCTATCTATCTATCTATCTATCTATCTATCTATCTATCTATCTATCTATCTATATATCTATATATATATATATATATATGTATATATATTACCAGGATCAGGAATAGCCTAGGCTTGACAAATCTAAGTGTGGTGAAGATAAAGAGGATTTAGAATACAATTATAGTAGTTTCACAAATGATAGCCTGTGCTTTAAAGGATATGTCATTCAAACCAGTAATTAATTGCCTATAAGCAGCGATTTCTAAGCTAGATTCCATCTAAGGTGATCTGGATGCCAAAACAAGCATAAAACTTACATTTTTGTGTTTCCACCAGAATAATAAATGTTTCACAAATCATGAACTGGCTTTTTAAAAGAATCCGTAGGCTGCAAGGGGAAACATGTAGTCCACGTTTGACTTGGCAGAGAACAGCATTTTTAAGCAGGACTCCATCAAAGGTGCTCTAGCAAAAAGGAATTAATAATGGGAATTACACTTTTTTCAGATACACAATGCTGTAGGCAGAGTAGAAAACATTAATTTCATGTTTTATTTGTCTAAAAAAAGTACTGTTTGCAATGCTTGGTGTTGTCAAATATAATAAAGGCTTCACTAATGATAGACGATCCTTTAAAGAATCAGTAGGCAGTTAGAAATAGACAGTCAGCGTTTGACTTGCCTTAAAAAGCATTTTGGAGCTGACACCATCTAAAAAGGTGGAAATGCCAAACAGCACAGAAATGTCCCTTTGTTTGTCTTTTCACAAACAATTCATAAACTGTGCTTTAACATGTACAACTGGTGAGGAATATTTCAGTTCAGCTTTAACCACTTAAACCTTTTGTAGATTTCAAACCATGGCTGATCAAAAGTATCCATTTAAAACAGGGGCATTTGTCCTTTACTCGCATTCTGTATCGGATGTTAACTTGAGTTGTGCCGCTGCACAACCTGCATTACATTAAACCATCTATAACTGACGAAACGTCCAATAACGCCGTTACTAACGAAACAGCGCTATAGCTGCAAAGCTGTAAACAAAAGCCCGCGGTTAGCTCACCTGTTCGCTACACTAGCATAGCTACGGGGATTTTAACGTACATTTAAACAGTTTAGCATTTATCTTAGAGTTAGGATATGTCAACGTTTCATGTTGAGCGGCTAAAACATAAAACAAAGTACTCCTGAGTGGCTGACAGACCGTTGTAAGCTCAATAGCAACATTGGCAACGATGTTAAGAGATTGGAATTTAACACGATCGAGAGCGACGCAAGAAGAGCTAGCTTCAAACGATTAACCGTAAAGAATGGTTCCTTCCGTGCTGTGGTGAATGCTATTCGTTAACGACAGGACAAAAAAGACGACAGCCTTCCCCTTAGTGCGAGGGATCAACGAGTAATTGCATTGACGCGGACATCTGAGAGCACCGCGGTGGTTGTCTGGCTAACGTTCACCGAGCTCAGCTAGCTAGCCAGCTAGTGCGCGAGCGTGTCCGTTAGCCCAGAAATGGAACGGCAGAGTGGGGAGCCCAAAGAGGCGCGGGTGAACTTTTAACGGCGAAAACGGCTCTCTGTTGAAAACCGCACGCAAACAACACGCACTTTTCCCCTTGTCTGGTGTCAATTCCTCAAAATGGGGTCTGCTAACGCGCGTCTCCGCCATTTTGTGACAGGTTTTTCATTGAGCAAAGGGGTACGTGTAATGGTTGAATGTAACCCCATCAAGAAGATATCCGCTTGGCAGTTGTAGCGAGAAGGGATCGGAGCAATTTTCAACCGTTCCCATGTGTTCTGAGGCGGTCAGTAAGGGGTCGTGGCAGCTTACCACAAACGCTGACAAGTGTGCAGCAACACCGCACACACACACACACGCATTATATATATATATATATATATATATATATATATATATATATATATATATATATATATATATATATATATATATGCAAAATAATTCTGGTATATACCTCTTGATAATACTCAGTTAAAACTAGCAATAACAACAACAAAGCTATTAGTAATACATTCTAGAACAAAATATTTGTGCTAGAGACTGGGCAGATTTAAACGTGGGCAGTAGGTTTTGAGCCCCACCCCCAAAATAAAATCTCTCTCTCTCTCTCTCTCTCTCTCTCTCTCTCTCTCTCTCTCTCTCTCTCTCTCTCTCTCTCTCTCTCTCTCTCTCTCTCTATATATATATATATATATATATATATATATGTATGTATATATATATATTAACCTGTTAGGTTAATTGGCTTCTCTAAATTGTCCTTAGGTGTGAGTGTGTGCGTGAATGGTTGTTTGTCCTGTTTGTCTCTGAGTTGCCCTGCGACAGACTGGCGACCTGTCCAGGGTGTACCCCGCCTCTCGCCCAGTGAACGCTGGAGATAGGCACCAGCAACCCCTGCGACCCCATGAGGGATTAAGTGGGACAGAAAATGGATGGATGGATGGATATATATATATATATATATATATATATATATATATATATATATATATATATATATATATATATATATATATATATATACATACAAGTTGGTGTAGATGCTTTCTAAAGAAAAAATATAAGCCCATATCAAATTCTGCTTTTTAATTTATTGAATTTCATTTAGATAACTAATGCAACAATGCTGCTTTAGCCTCTCGACCCCAAGCACATCAAGCCTAACAGTAAGCTTTATTGCTCCATTACATCTGCACTTGGGAGTCAACATTCTCACTGGAAAAGTTGGAGGACACTGGTTAACAAAATGTGTTTAGAAGACGTAAATATACATAACTCATTAGTTCTTCTGATTATTTGTATTACATCAAACAACATACTGATTTACACCCACACATCCCTTTAATGTTAAAGAGCATGAGATGGAGAGAATAACACTGTTTTATGCTCGTTTTGCTTATTGTAATTTGTGCTGCAACAAATTCCACTGGTTTCCTGACTTTGAACAAGAACACAGTGACATCAATCTGATATCCAACATCTAAATAAAAGACAAACTGAATGCATCATCAGCACATGGTCCAAGTTTCATTTTTTGTTTTTGGAAGTTTTTTTTTTTTTTTTTTCCGACTGCATTTCATTGACTCATACATCATTGTCTTGATGAAGACATTTCTACAAATAACGCCACATGGAACATGCAAAGATTGTTTGCATGTTCAAAACAGTAAAAACTATTTTCACATGGACAAAGTTTAAAAACTAACATTTAGGTGCCTAATCAGAATGTAATGAGACCTTGTGACATCAAAGCATCACAAATGCTGACTCCTGAGTTTCTAACAAGTGGTCAGAGTATGAATATTACAAGCTCCAGATGCAGACTTTTAGCTTTACACCCTGTTGTTTCTACATTTGAACATCTTATTTTGAAGTAAGACAGTTACTAGTTCTTGAGTTTTCCTGTTGGGTTGACAATTATGCTAATAAAACATTCTTGGCTGGTTGACTGTCAACAGTTTGTCAAATAAGCCATGAAATAGCCCGATCTGACAACTGTTTGGGTATTCTGTAGAAAAACAAGAAAGAAAAGGAAACATCTGTGCATGATTTGTAAGCACTGTGTGAATTCCACGATGAGCTTACTATTAAGCTAGCATCTACTTCAAAACTTCTGATTTGATGAGTACAGGGTGCCTTGTGATGTTCTGGTGGTTGAAGCAGGCTGCTTGCGTACTGGGAAGGCTGCAACTTCCCCAGTTTGAATCCCACTGTCAGCTACTCTGCCCTTAGCCCCAGAATGCCTCCTGGGCTCCGTGCAGTGGAGGCCCACTGCTCCCCAAGGGATGGATTAAACAGAGAGGACCAATTTGGAATGTACAGTTTTAATAACTAATAAAGATGATTATTATTTGAACATCTGCAATCCTAAAATCCACAGATCTAACTTGACATGGATTCTTTGAAAACTGGTCAGAGCTTGGACAGAATGTTTTACCCTGCTGACAGTTTTGTGATTTTTAGTTACCTCCCACCACCCACCCACCCCAGATATTGCTAAAACTAAATCTAATATTAAATCTAATATTGTGTGTGTTGTCTGTGACCTGGCTGTATTATTACAGCCCCGGTACTTATCTATCAATCAGCCATGATTTCTTTCTGTAAAATAATCATGAGTTTTTGGGGCAACAAAACTAGCTCTAGCTCAGGGGCCCACATCCTCCGGAATCTGGCCCTGACTGGAGATTAAGCAGAGCGATGAAGCACTGCATTGAGGATTTTAAATCAATGTTTAGACTTTTAAGACCTTTCCAGCTACCCTACTATGAGTCTGAGTACTTTCTAAACCTGGTTTAAAGTTTAAAATGGGAGTAATCTTACATCTAAAATACTAGGTGGCCACCATACATCTTCCGATTCAAATGATGTTGAAGCTTTAGTTATTAAATTAGTATCATCCCCATCCCCCCACGGGTAATTTCCAAGAACCTTCTGACCCGTTTTTCCGTCGGCAGAGAGGAATTGTTAAACGGCCCCTTAAAAAGAAAACAGTGTCTATTGTTCCAGCAGTCGCTGAAGCTGGATGCTGCAGTACCACCGGTGGCCGCGGAGAGCGCTATGTGGCAGGCCGGGCTCCGCGGCCTTCACATCTTTTTGTCTGAGAACTGGGTCCTCTGCCGCTCTACAGTGTGTGCGATAGCCTCGGAGCTGCGTCCGTAGCACACTGTCAAACCACTCCAAACGAACACAGCCGCGACCAAAAGCACTAATTCAGCACCTTCAGCCATGGCGCTTCTAATCTACCGGTAAATCTGCCGTGTTTGGGACTGCTCGAGGGAACTTAGTCCGAGCTTGTATCGGGTTTGCTCTCTGTGTGCATCAGTCTTTATTAGCGAGCTGCCGCTCTCCTTGCTACCAGTTATTTCTTTAACTTTTTAAACACTCGGCACGGCGGATGACTGAGCGCCGGCGGAGTATGGGATCCTTGGTGTCTTAGGAAGCGACTGAAGTGGGGTTCGAGCGTTTTTGCGTGCAAAAACAATGGCAAATTCGACGGGGAAAAATCTCCTAGATCAGCGAAGGAAAGGACAGGCTTTCCTGGACGAGCTGCGGCAATTTCACCAAAGCAGAGGGTGAGATTGGGGCGCCTTTATCCACAAGACATCCAACTTTAAATTCAAATTGCACCAACGCGTGAGTTGCCCAGAAGTCTTATTTAAGCATCTGTCAATTTATTCCCTGTGTTATCCCAACAGATCGCCGTTCAGGAAGATTCCTATCGTGGGTGGGAAAGAGCTGGATCTGAGTGCGCTCTATATCAGAGTCGTCTCTTTAGGTGGATTCGCTAAGGTGAGTGGGAGCCTAAAGTGTTATTTCTCCACTGGACTGCTGGCCGGAGCGCTTCCGAACTCCGCGCGGATAACCCGGGACAAGTGTAACCCCCTCACTCCACACAACCCCCCCCAGAAAGACGTTAGTGGGTCGATGTTGGCCTTGTGCTAGTTTGCCATGTATCTCTACGCAATGTGGTGGCTTGTGTTGTTGTGTGGTTTGAATCGAGGAGTCTCACCGCTCGCCGAGTCAGAGTGCAGTTGGAGCGACTCGAAATTAGCGGGCACGTTCGCCATCGATTATCGGCACGGAGCCCGGCCTGGGGAGGAGGGGGGAAGGCACCGTGCGTCGCTCCCGGCTTTTACACACAGTTCACACCCGGTGGAGGGAGGAGGAGGGGGAAGCCTGAATACTGCTTCTCGCCATAGCCATCTTTCTTCGGCTTCACGGCAGGGCTCAGACTGTAGGCCTCAGCCAGAGGGCCCCATGTCGGGGGATACAGCAAACGCTGCCGACCCTTTACTCCGAAGACCTTCCGCGACGCGAGCCGACGCGTCGCGGAGCCGCATCGAGGCAGCCTATTGGACAGTTCGGCCTCGAGTTGTTTTAACTTCGAACATTAGAGGAAAGAAGTCTAGTTAGCCTGTTAGCAACATGGCTAACTAGCTTAAACTGTAACGTTTATGTCCCGAATTGGATTCAGGCGGCTTAAATTCCCCAGACTTTAAATTATTACATTTTCTAAACAAAAATACCACTTTGACCTAATAATAGAAAAAACTTAACTTTTTATTTTGGTTTACCTCGTTTTAATTGACGCCGCGAAGTTTGAGAAAGTTATTGATAAACGATGTCGATATTGTCGGGATTCTCTGCTCTGAGTGTAACCGCCGCTGTTTTTAGTTGCCTTTATTTTGTTTGTCCGTGTGCGTGTGTTTTTTTTCTCTCTCTCTCTCTTCTAACCAGCTCCTCTGTCTTTGTTTTTAGGTTTCTGACAAAAACCAATGGGTTGAACTTGGAGAAGAGTTTAACTTCCCGAGGAGTTGCTCCAACGCAGCATTCGCTTTAAGACAGTACTACCTGCGGTGAGTAGGAACCGCGGAGCAGCTCTCCCCCCGGCCTCAGGTAGCATGTGCGGAGTGTTTACAAGCGGAATGATGCAAGCAGCAGGAGAACCCCTCTCCTAGCAAGCAAGCAGTTGTGGGGACGACTGCGAAAAGCTGTACTTCATGGCTTGAGTTCCATGTTAGGCACTGTTTTACAACATGTTTGGAATACATTTGGTGTTCATAGTCTTGGTCTAACCTCCTGGATGGTATCTTGAGCAGCTCTGGATGCTCTGACTTGTCTTCCTGTTCTGTCAGCTGTTTATAATGGATGCAGAGCAGCTGGCATTTGTGGTTCGGTTGCAAGGATTGTTCAAACCACCTGCCCTGCCGGATATTGCACCTGTGTAGCCATTCATATTTATTTTACAAGCACTTGGCTGTGTGAGGAGGGGCCCCTCTTATTTGTGTGTTGTCAACAAGTGGTAGCTAGTTGGAGGTTTAGTTGCTGAGGTGGTTCCATGGGTTCACAGAACAGCATTATTGGGCTTTCAAGGTTTTTATGAAGGGAGTCTTGAAATCTTTTTTTAATCTGCATTTAGAAGTTCCCAAGTACCATTTTGTTTGTATCTCACTAGATCAGCCTGTTGTCTGCTTTTATGATGCCATTTTCCCCCCAGTAGTCCTGCATGGTATCAGGAAATCAAACAGTTATAACGTTTTCCCTCCTCTGTCTCCAATGCCCCCGTGAAATTTAGCATTTTAGGCACTGTGCTCTGTCTCACGTCGAGCCGGTTGCTGCTGTTAGACCCCATCCGACATCGCTGCAGCAGCATGCAAAGCGCATGTTTCCGACACTTACTGCATTCTGAACAACCTTCGGCGGTTAAAAGGTCTGACCCTTTTATGGGGTTCCACGCAGAAACTGCAAACTTTGGATCTGATTGGGCTTTCTTGTGATGGATTAGGACAAAGCAGCCTATAATTGAAGGGAAAGGAAAAGGGTGCATGTACACGTTTTAATGCAAACCGATTTGGAAATTCTGATATCACACGCTCCACAATAAAATCCAGTGCAACACGTTGCCCTGCTACATATTCTCAGTTAAACATAGGTCTGGACTTTGACTGGACCCTAAGCCAATCTGTTGTAGCTCTGGCTGGAGGTTGCTATCCTCCTGAAATGTGAATCTCGAGTGGTTGCAGTCTTCTTCTAGTATTAGCTCCATCTATCCTCCCATCAGCTCTTCCCCGTCTCTGCTGAAACAAATCATCCCCACAGCATGACGCTGCCACCACCACTAACACGATACTCTGAGCTGTTGGTCATGAAGTGACAAGCTCCAGAAGGAGTTGCTACTTTGCGATGGCCCACGGCGTTTTGCACATAAGTGGTTTGACGTTCTGTTCTGGAGATCCGCAGGTGTGTCAGGATTTGTTTTTCTTCAAAAGTTTCACCCACGTTGCGAAGAAGGGAAGGTGGCGCCAAACAGCCGTGCTGCAAATGACCCGTGTGCCACGACTGCCCCCTTGTAGCTCGTCTCCAAAGGTGTGCTGTGTGGACATCAGAGGCGGCAGGGCAGTCTAACTTGTCTCACATGAACCGACGCTGATAACGGAGACGCTAGCCTCGCCTCCCCTGTGCTGCTCTTTATGCAGATGCAGTGGTCGGGGTTCAGCCTCCTGCTGTCCTACGTGTCACTTATCGGCAGCGGCGTTGAGGGAAATCTTGCCGCCGCTCTCACAGGTGAAGTGTGTTTGTTTTCAACCGCAGCCGGGTCAGACGTGGTGTGTCACTCCAGGACACTTGAGCTGGGTGGATGTTTGTTAACATCAAGTTCACCCTGATTATCCAGTTGAATGCCCACCTGGAACCGCTGTCTGGAGGCGTTTGCATTTGCAGCAGCAGTTACAGAAATGGGCATGCGTGTGTTTTTTTTTTTTTAAGGTGATGAATGGAAAAATGGCTGAATTATGAGTAAGCAGGCTGGAGTAGAGGCGTCCACTTTCTTTTTTTCACCGGAATGACCATCTGTTGCCCAAGATCTCCCCCGCTGTGAATGGATCGGACGATCTTCGGTCAGCACCTCCCACTCAGGAGCAGCGTAACCTAACAGTTCAGCGTGCCGAGCTCCTGCTGCTGTCTCTTTGATATCTGAATGCAACTCTGTAATAAGCCGGTGTTCCACTCCACTTTCCTGCTCTCACCACAATGCCTCACCGGCAGCGCTGAAGTGGTTTGACTCTTTGGGAGGAGGGATGCCGGATTGGAGCCTGGACATCGCCTCTCTCGGCCTGATCCTGCTGTAAGACTTGGGAAACAGGTGTACACTTTAAACGAGACGCGTTCAGATGTGAGTTTTAGAGAATGTTGTTGATCGGCAAGTCGACATTTTTCGATGCTTTAGCAGCTTTGGAAGATAACCGACCAGTTGCTGAGTGTGATCCTGTACAAGGCCCAAAAACCGCAGACACATGCTTTTCTGATTTTTATAACTTCTGTTCCTTTTGTCACCACTTCAAAGTGCCACGATCTGACCTATATTTTCTGTACGTTTTGCATTGCTTCATTCTCCACGCTGACGGGAATCAAGTCGTACCCCCACCCCACGTTGCTTGTTATAATTAGCAAGTTTGCACAATAAAAATTCAACCATCGCAGTAAACTGTGAGAGAATAAAAGCTCCTGGTGTTCGTCTTGCCTTTCCCCCCAGACTGCAGTGTTGTGCCTGATGCCGCTGGTTTAACCTCAGGTTGCCCTCATGCGCTGTGAGTCAGTGACATCTAGGAACTTTCAGTGAAGCCACAGCTCATCGAATGCTCAATTCCTCTGTTGGTTGTAGTCTGATGAAGCTCTAATGCGTAGCTGGACCTTTGAAGGATCAAAACGGAGGGTCTGCTTCTGATTTGAAAGCTTTCATAACTTCTTGCGGAGTGTTGCCTTAGCATCATGTTAGGCACTGACATGAAGTTATCAACCGCTTTGTTCCAATACATCTTTTGACAGTTAGACTCTTTGCTAGATGAGATTATCATGCTATTAACATCTTGAATGAAATTACCACGGTTCTGTGGTACCTATGTAAAGAAATAGAAGCTAATACTGATCTTTGTCTGTTTTGATGTGTACACCATTGTATGGGAGAAAAAATGCCTCCCTGATTCCTTTATGTGCTAGTTTATGATCTATAGAATGAAAATAACAAGACTTCCAAATGAAAGTGTTTTCAGTATTTGACCATCTTATCCCAGGTTAAGGTCAGTCAGGAAAGTTGTCTAGTTGATGCACATCTAAAAATAATGACCATTGCACTTAAAATACAGTGTGTGTATATATATATATATATATATATATATATATATATATATATATATATATATATATATATATATATATATATATATAATATGGATTTTTTTTTTCATTTTGAAACATAAGTCTATGCAAAAATCAAAATCAAAGAATGAATACACATAAAATTTGGACAGTAGTTTTAAAGCGCATGTTGTACAGAATATTATGCCTTTTTGCTGCTTTGCTCGTTATAGAATAATAACATGAATGGCATGTATGGCAAGTTGATGCTGGCTGGTTATTTAGTCAGGCTATCTGCTGTGATGCCTGTCCTGCAGTCGGCTTCTTAACAGACTTACAGCTCGATGCGTTCAAACATTAGTTTTAAAATGACGTTACCAAGGGATGCACCCATATGAAAATTTGGGCCGATTATCAATATCCAATCATATTGCTCTCATGGCCCATAACCGATATTTTCCAATATTGTATACACGGGGTAGGGAGATGTGTATAACTTTCAAAAACAGAAAAAAAACTGCACTTGGATAAAATAAAAATGCCCCACTACCCTTCGCTACATCACAAACAAATCCCACACGGCTGACCCTGCTTCCCCCTTCTGAAACGGATACACAAACGGCAACGAGATGGGAACTATCACCAGTCGTTAACGGCCCGCCTGGTTCCATGTGCAAGTTCTTCCCACATAAGGAGTCACGAGAAGACTTAAGCCGTGTATGTCCAAAGTGTGGCCTGTGAGCCATTTTTTTTTATAATTACTAATTAATCGTCTTTATTGTCATTGCAACATACATTACAACTAAATTTGTTCTCTGCTTTTAACCCATCACCCTTGGGGAGCAGTGGGCTGCCACTGTGCGGAGCCCGGGGAGCAATCTGGGGTTAAGGGACTTGCTCAGAGAGCCAGAGTGGGAGTTGAACCCAGAACCTCTGCGACACAAGAGCAATGCACTAACCACTAGGCCACCACTCACCTGTCCAGATTAGTGCTGTCACTTCTTTTAATAACTGGGTAATAAATAAAAAAAATATTAAAAAGGAAGCTTTAAGTATGTTGTTTTGTCCTGTGTGGATCAAACACTTGGAGACGACTAAATTCCTGTACAGGCTGAGAAATGATATGCTTAAAATTAAAATGTAGTTGAAACATTTTTTTATAAATTTTTTATCATCGAGTTCCTTTGACTTGACAATTTTGGCCCATGTACTGAAAAGTTTGGACACCCCTGACGTAAGCTAATGGTGTATGTGTTTCTCATCAGCTGAAGTGTCAGATTATTGTCCTGTCCCTGTGCACAGTGACAGAGCCTTTTTACCTGGAGGTGGCAACATACATGAACACACTCCTCTATTATTGTGTTAAAGTAGTTGTTAGTTGGGGTATCATCAATGTGGGCTGAGGATTACCCTGATTCTGATGTCAGTTGTTGATTTTTATTTTTTATATTGTGTTACTGTTTCCAGAGGAAAAAGAAACAGAAAATCCCAACTCTGAACTTTAGCCCTGACAGAAAATGTTGTGTGTGTTCAGTGGGTGTGAATTTTCGCAGCGCCTACTGTGGTTTCACCCTGCGTCTTGTCTGTTGGTGGATTCCCCCACTCGTTTGAAACATCTGGAACAAGCGACCTCTGATTTGGTTTACATTTGCTGCGTTTTTTTATCCCAACGCCACATCCTAACTGATCCTGGGGCTGCAGAGAGGCTCCGTTGGTGACTGCTTTTCAACAGAGATGTACATCCTGATGCCGTTTCCTTCCTCTCATCCAGAGTAAAGCAAACCTGTCGTCGCCGATTACATCTGAAGGCTCTGGAGAGTTTTTCGCTTCTGGTCCTTTTGTAATTTGACCTGCCCCCTTGCAGCGTGGGCCACCACTGATAGCGTAATCTTCTTCTCTCAGCTTCCTTGCTAACAAGCAGATGGACAGATCTGCCTAATGCCAGACAGTAGAGCTACAATCTGACTACAGCACTTTCTTATATTTAGAAGACTTCCAATGTCTGTTGTAGGGGTAATATCTGTTTCTTCTGTGCAGGTAGCCCTCTCCATTTAGTATAACTTTATCTGGGTTATAAACTCTAAATCCTTCCACTCTGTACAAAGCTGTTGTCAGTGGACGGGTAAGAAAACGATTCAGTTACTTGCACACTAGCTTAGTCCCGTACAGAACGTAGTAAATATTCCCAAATGTTGCGCTGGGATCAGTGCTCCCATTAGATGTCTGTACCAAACAAGTATTTATTTATGATCAGAGTAGAAACGCCTCACCTGAAAATGAACCCCTTATGCAGCAAGGCAGCACAGATATGACCACTAATAACTGTTTTTCTTTTTTTCATTTTTGGCAGCAGTATTCTGACTTGGCTTGACCCAACATATTTATTAAGATCGTTACTTCTTGCAGGTTGCATAACCCTAATCCTGATAAACCCTACTACTCTGTAGGGTTGACTAAATTGGTTCTCTGTTGCTTTGTAGTTTTTAGCAAGAGCTGGACTCTTTCTAAAACTGTCCGGGACCAATCTGATGCTCTTTCCGATGACCGGTGTTGTGCTATTACACACTGCTTTAAGTTTTAATGTTTAATAAATAACTCTCTGTTAGGTATTGTCTGGTGAATATCAGCTCAAGGGCTGATATTAGGACAATAGTTGAAAGGAATGATTCGAGTACTGGCGTTCTGTTAACAGCAAACTCTGCACACCTGTAGAATAAAGGAGTGACAACTTCTCTTCAAGTTCAAGAATTTATTAAGTAAAATTAACATCACTATAGAATGCTGTTTATGTGAATTAACACTATATTTCAATCAACAAATCCTCTCTACTAGGCTAATGAAACTTAACTAAAAAAAAAACTACTAAGCAAAATGAAGATAAAAATAAGCGAAGAAACTATGTACACACAAAAGAAACAAAAGGACAAAATAAAATGGTTGATCGCCATCATCTGAATGATTCAGTGAATCCTGGTTCACTGAATCCAAGTTATAATAATAATAATAATAATAATAATAATAATAATAATTGAACTTTATTGATCTCACAATGGAGAAATTCACTTCTGCATCTTTACCCAACCCCCTGGTGGAGCAGTGGGCTGCCACTGTGCGGCGCATGGGGAGCAATCGGGGGTTAAGGGTCTTGCTCAGGGACCCAGAATGCAGGCAGTGGGCGTCAAAACGGGTACTTGCAACCTTCTCAGACTGCAAGCACACTGCTCTAACCACTAGGCCAACACCTCCCCCTCCCCCAACACAAAGAACCAAAGATCATCTTGAATGTGGAATGAGGTTATATTAGCTCAACTAATTTTGATCAACATTTGGTATGTGTTTCAAACCATTCACAATGCAAATCCTGAGTTAAACAAACATTATTTGATAAAATAAAATTTTAAAGAATGATTTGCTCAGTAACTTAGGACGCTTGATTTTCATAATACGATTATTCCTCAGGGAAGCTAGGGGTCGCTGTAGCGATTGGTCGCTAAATAGGTTAATCCTAAAGTTATACAAACACCATTAAATTGGCAAAACAAACCTTATGTTTGAAACGACCCGTAGTTACGCTGTATGTTATCCGGGAAGCTAATAGCATTTATGCTAGCGGACATTCGGCGTTAATTTTAAAAAGCTTCAAACTCGGTTTTGGTCATAATCAGCGGACCGGAAAACACAAACATTAATTTCCCATCAATGTATAACACCCTTTTGGAAATAAAGTTGTTTATAACTGTAAAAACACTCTCAATCCACATCAGCAATGCTTGGTTTCAAAATGCTAACAGGAGCTAGGTCTGTTAGCTCCATGTGTCTTAAAACACAGTGAAAACGCATTAAGTTAATCATTCTAAATAAACAATTTAACTTTCCCTGCTCAACTGTGCCAAATCTGTTGGTGCTTCTGTGTCAGTTCGGTTCACTTTGGGCATCTAGTTAGAAGCAGTTGGATTACTACAAGGGAAAGCTGGTTATCTCAGCAGCGGCTAGCTTGGAACGTGGCCATGGGGAAACGGCTCCATGTCTTAGCCAGGGACGTGCAGAGACCGTTGGAGGGGCAGGTGCTCAAAGTTAAAAGAGGGCACATGGGGCACGGATTTAAAACATGATACAGAAACATACCTTGCTATACAACCGGTTGAAATGTACCAACCCATACTATAAAGAATGTAACATGGAATCAAGGGCGTAGGTTTGATTTGAACTTTAACCCTAGGGACACTATTGGCTCAAAGCTTCATTGGTCCTACGCAATATGCACGCTCCTATTTCTTTATGCTTGACTTGAGCGTCAGGACGCGTTTCTTCTGTCTAAAGAGAAAAGCAGTATTTCTTAATACGTTTATACAAATTTTATAAGCACGACACACACTAGATGCTTTTTGTTAATCTGGTGGCCTAGCGGTTAGAGCATTGAGCTTGAGTCCCAGAGGTTCTGAGTTAAACTCCCACAGACTACCACTCTGGGTCCATGAGCAAGACCCTTAACCCCCGATTGCTCCCCTGGCGCCGCACAGTGGCAGCCCACTGCTCCCCGAGGGGATGGGTAAAGATGCAGAAGTGAATTTCTCCATTGTGAGATCAATAAAGTTCGATTATTATTATAAATTATAAAGCGATCTGATGAATGTTCAATTGGGACTTTTTTCCCACTTTGAAAAAGTTTGCATTTGAACTTACTAGCAACAGAGCCAGATGCCAGTGCCAGTAAAAACGTGCCAATTAAACCAAATATATTCAAAATATGTCTGTTGTCTAGATATATCCTGTATTTTCTTTAGAAGATATAGAAATGTGCAGAGATAAACCCCACCCTTATTTTTTTTTATCTAAGATACTCTGCATCGTAAAACACAGCAAAATTGTACATTCAAGGGACTGCAAGTAACTTTCTTGTATTTACTCTGCACTGGAAGTAGAAGTGTCACGGACACTGACAGCATTACAAATATTAAATTCAAACTTCAACAAATGTACAACTGGGCTGTAGTTACTCTCTTT
This sequence comes from Fundulus diaphanus, assembly GCA_037039145.1. NCBI lineage: Eukaryota > Metazoa > Chordata > Actinopteri > Cyprinodontiformes > Fundulidae > Fundulus > Fundulus diaphanus. The sequence goes on from CM073144.1 coordinate 33,174,756, forward strand.
AGCCCATTTCATGTAATTTATCTTAACATTCCAAACACATTTCTTACATCATATATCTGAAGTGTAGATAACAGCTTCTCCTTACCTACATCCTCTTAGACAACTAATTATTTCCCTAACAATATTTAGATGTCAATGTTTAAATGTGCAGTAAATCTTAATACATAAGGAACCTTGAAACCTAATACTGTACTTTGAGTAAGTTTGGTGACACCAAGACTGAACTGTTACATGAGTGGTCCATTTCATCATTCAAATGAGAACATATTAAAATACTATTGGTATATACTAGTAAGACTATTAAAGAACAGCAGGTTATATGTAAAGGCTTATATTAAATTAATTTTACGACCACATCAACAGATTAAATAATTTTTACTTTTTTGGTGTACCAAATTACCCTCGTAATGATGTAATATTTTATGGGCTAAGCCCCTGATAATGAGAATGTCTAACTCCACCCCTTGTTTGTACTAATTTACTAATGGACAGTGTGGAAACCTTTGTACAATAAAAACAATGCAAATGGTGTTCCTCGGTTGTATTTGTCATAATTCTAATTCTAAAAGTAGAAATAGTGAAATAAATAGCACTATAATTTTTTGGAATCCTAATTACGCTATTATAAATAAGCAAAAGTCTAAACAAAATAGCAGTTGTTTAGGCAGCATCTAGTGTTGTTGTGTTGTATATCATGTAAAAGAAATAACACCTGCTATTTATACCTGAACTGCATCAAAGGGTCAACAAAAATTAAAGCAATAATAGCAACAAAATATGGTAAAAGGGAAACCTTCACCTTTTCTTTTTCAGGCAGCTGTGGCTAAGAATCAGAATTTTTAATAGCCTACAGTCTTTGCTTTTCCATCTTTCCAGCAGTCTTCAGAACTCCTGCCTGGCACAGAATATTTAGTTTTATAAAACAGATTAGGTTTCTGTTGATAAATGTATTATACTTCAGAATTAGATGCTATTTTGAGATGCTACCGTTGGTTACTTACATTTCTCAAGTTCCACAAATCAACACAGTCTCTCCTGCTTCTTTAAAGAACTGCACTCAGCGGTTTTCTGTTGTATAAAATGAATACAACAACAGTCTACTGTTGTATAAAAAGATCCTTCGCAAAGTTACAGCATCATAATTTTCATTTATTAATAGAGAATAAAAATAATCCTAGGTCTCTCTTTAGTGCAGTTGCCAAACTTACCCAGAGTCATAGCTCTGTTGATCCTAGGGCTGAATGATATAGAAAAAAAGCATATTGATACTTATCAGCTAATTCAAAACATACATTTTAAGTGTAGCCCTGGTCATTTCATGCTGTTGCTTGGTGACCCGTTTTTAAATACAGAACACAAAAACACTGAATTCAAACTCAACCTTTTATTCAACCAACTTTTTACCAAAACTACAAGTTTTTAAAAAGAGAAAAAGAATGCGTGTTCTCTGAACTCTTTGAAGGGGGCGGAGCTTGGTGACGGCGCGTTCCTTGGTCTGCATTGTGATTGGTTGGAAGGATGTAATGACTGTAATATTAACCTACATGGCTAAAATGCATAAGGAGGGAAAACTTTTATTCTATTGAACTTTTTATTGACCCATATTTTCTATCATATCGATATATATCGTTATTGAATTATCGCTCAGCCCTAGTTGATCCTTCCATTCCCTTAGCTCTCAGCAGTAATGACTTATTTGGGATTCCTCATAAAAAAATTGAATCCATTAAAATTAAAATCATTGGCATCCTCCCAAACATGATTAACTTGTCCTCAGTAAGTGAGGCAGGGCTGGAGGAATCTTTAGAGCCTGATCGGTGTTTGAACTGTTTAGACGCACTAGACCTTTCTAAGTTATCTAAAATTGTAGTTTTTTCCAAACCTTCAACTTGTATGTTAGACCCAATCCCAACCAAGTTATTTAAGGGGGTGTTCCCTTTGATTAATGCCCCCATTTTAGACATGCTTAATCTATCCTTAGTAAATAGATATGTACCACTATTTAGGTTTTATTAAACCTTTACTTAAGAAACCATCTCTTGATCAAGATGACTTAATGAATTACAGATCTTTTATCTAATCTTCTTTTCCGATCTAAAGTTCTTGAGAAAGTAGTTGCTAATCAACTATGTGAACATTTACAAAGTAATGATCTATTTGAAGAGTCTCAGTCAGGCTTCAGAGCTCATCATAGCACTGAAGCAGCTCTGGTGAAGGTTACTAATGATATTCTCAAGGCCTTAGAGAATGGACTTGTCCTGTTAGATCTCTGTGCTGCATTTGATACAGTTGATCACAATATTCTCTTAGAAAGACTTGAACATACTACAGGGATTAAAGAAAAAGCATTAGGCTGGTTTAAATCTTATCTGTCTTACAGATTCCAGTTTGTTCATGTTAATAATAAATCTTCTTCAAACTCTAGGGTCACTTGTGGAGTACCACAAGGTTCAGTCCTTGGGCCAATTCTTTTTACTATATATATATATATATATATATATATATATATATATATATATATATATATATATATGATTCCGATTGACAAAATTATCAGACGGCGTGGGATTAATTTCCACCGTTATGCTGATGACACTATCAGCATAACGGTGCTATTTTTATCCATAAATCCTGACGAATCCAATCAATTACTTTGACTACAGGCATATCTTGATATCAAAACCTGGATGACCTTAAATTTCCTGCTTTTAAAGACAGAAGTTGTCATCTTTGGACCAGAGTCCTCAAAAAATAAACTTCTTAATCTGGCCTTAATTTGCATTAAATTGCCCTCTGGTAATAAAGTAAAAAATCTCGTTATTTTTTACGAAGAAATGTAATTTAAATACCATATTAAACAGGTTTCCAGGGTTTCCTTTTTTCACCTCTGGAATATCGCCAAAATTAGAAACATTCTGTTCAGGAGAGATGCTGAAAAACTAGTCCATGCATTTGTTACTTCAAGGCTGGACTATTGTAATTCTTTACTATCAGGAAGTCCACAAAATGCAGTTCAAAGCCTTCAGCTAATCCAAAATGCTGCAGCAAGAGTTCTGATGAAATTCAACAAGAGGGATCATATTTCTCCAATTTTAGCTTCCCTTCATTGGCTTCCTGTTAAATCAAGAATAGAATTTAAAATTTTCCTTCTCACGTATAAAGCCCTTAATAATCAAGCTCCATCATATATCAGAGCTTTGATTACCCCGTATGTTCCTAACAGAGCATCAGGTTCTATTTTTCTCCTACTGTTCTCCAATTTGCATTGTTTGTTTTTATTTCAGCTTTTAACTTTTTGTTCTGTCTTTTTTTCTTCTTCATAGTAGGTATACCTGGTCTGGCGTTCTGTTAGCTGTGACTTCATCCAGGGAAGACAGATCATCTGCTATTGCAATATAACGTCGAAAGGATCAATGTGTGCTTCTGTGCTTTTTTTTGTCTCTTTTTTTGTGTCTCTGCTCTGTCTTCTGTAACCCCCAGTCGGTCGAGGCAGATGACCGTTCATACTGAGCCTGGTTCTGCTGGAGGTTTTTCCTTCCCGTTAAAGGGCAGTTTTCCTCTCCACTTTCGCTTCATGCTTGCTTAGTATGAGAGATTGCTGCAAAGCCATGGACAATGCAGACGACTGTCCCTGTGGCTCTACGCCTCTTCAGGAGGAGTGAATGCTGCTTGTCAAGACTTGATGCAATCTACTGGGTTTTCTTAGATAGGAAACCTTTTGATCAATCTGTATAATTTGATTGAATTTGACTTTGTAAAGTGCCTTGAGATGATATGTATTATGAATTGGCACTATATAAATAAAATTCAATATAATTGAACAAGTAGGAATTACAAAGTGTAGACCGGCAGAGAGTAAATGCTGTTGATTTAATGTTTTAGCAACCATTCTTTGTTATACAGTTGTGTTGTGGATAAAATTCCGCACAAGACCTCTGTTTTACATTAATGCAATTCTGCTATATAAACAGATAAGGGAGTATGTACGCACCATGAAACTACCACATAGGGATAAGTATTTTTTCCTCCTTTCATTTCATATAAACCGTTTGGGTCAGGATAAATGTGAGCATCCCATCCCATTTGAAAGGATTTCCAAAAACTGAAGTCTATTGCTTATTTTGGTGCACATGGGGTCCCTGGACAGTAGGGCTGTCTGTACCAGCTGTTGGATTGGCGGCCACAATCGGAGGATTTTTAGTGTGACCTCTGATGGGCCGTTCTAGCTCTGTTAAGATCTGGTATCATTTTTATGATAATAGAGCCGTGGCCAGAGAGTGCACCACCGTTTAGTGGCTAATTTCCATTAACAATAAATTCATTAAAGATAGCTTTGCTAAGTCTGTTGCGTCCTGTACATGTTCTGTTGGCGCCGTTTGCCGTTGACATGTTGCTGCTAACTAAATGTAGCAATGACCGCCAGTGTTTTCTACGAGGGTGGCACCTGGTTGTAATGCACTACTCCTTCCATAAGGTGGCAGCAGTACACATTCTCACTTGCTTTGGAGTACCGTGGATCTTTCTGTGTTGTGTTGTCTCTAGAATCCTAAATTCATGATGGAGTCAAGTGGAGGGGGAAAGAAAAGAATTAGAAAATATTTTTGTGGATCAGACCAACAGAAGGTGGCGCAGAACTGTGACGTGGAAGGAAGGACTGGGTCGGAGGTTCGCTTTCCAGTAGGACAATGTACAACCAGAGCTGGACTGGCCTAGTTAAAGTCCAGACATGAATCAACAAGCAAATCTGACTTAAACATGGCTGTTCAGATGAGCTATTATGCAAAACGGAGATGTGCAGCTGTAATCGAAACAGAAGGCTCTTTGAATACTCTTGTGACTAGAGGAAAGGACCGTCATGGTTCATGCATGCAAGCGCTATCAGACATGTTGCTCCTTTTACTCTGCTCGGTGGGATCAACAGTTCTGTGCTGTCTAGCTCAGTGGCATCAATAAAAGTACACCCCCATCAGTTTGCAGCGGTGGGAAGGAGGTTCCATTGAATCCCTGCAAACATGGCTGTGCAGAAGCTGTTGGCATTCATGTCCAGCAGGGGCCAAGCGGCTCATACACACCTTCTGAGGACATCTGGGCAGCTGGCACTCAGGTACCAAAGCCAGGGCTATGTCTGGGTGTTTTTCTTTGGGGGCAGCAGCATCCCACTTTGCATTTGCTGTATTGGTTTGGAGGGAAAAGTGTTAACAGCAATCGGAGCTGCGCTCCCTCCTAAACGGTTGTAGTGAAATTCATGCAAAAGCTGGTGGTTTCTGCTCTCTGTCGGTTGGTAGATGCTGCTCCTGTCGGAGGAGACGGTTTCTCTGATCATGCATGTAGGGGGAGAAGGGGAAGTGCCGTCACATGCAGCTGCACTCGTGCCTCCACCCGTCTCAACCCCCACCCCCCCTTTTATCTCGCCCGTGCTCAGACAGCGCTTGATGACGCTGCAGGAAGGCCCAACTCCCTCCCTCCTCACGCTCTCTCCCTCTCTACACATGATGGCAGAGTGTATTTATAGTCCAGCGTGTCGAGCAGCAGCCAGGGAGCGGGGGATTACCTCGACCACGATGAACAAGCGGGGGCCTAATTCAGAGGCAGGCACCGACCCGGTGACTCACGGCCACACAGGCTGGCTTCAGCACAGACACGGCTGCTGCTGAGCTACATCTCCCGCATCACTGTGGAAGGGTTTGTTCGTCAGTTAGATTTCTGCACGTTACTACAAGGTATTTATCAAACCATGTATTGAATGCACGCCTGTACCCAGTTCTCTCGCTGCAAGCGAACTCATCTTTATATAGAGATTTGCATGTTTCAGCTACTTTTCTAGTTTGTGCGAATATTTCAAAGATCTGTGACTTGGTGTTCTGTGGTGCAGTGGAACAATCCCAGCCTTCGTGTCAGTAGCAGCTCGTTGACCTGGCAGAGCGAGACGAGTGATCAGTTTGTCTGAGAGCTGAATCGGACTGGACGGGTCCCTAGAACAGCTGGGAGAGATGAGCAGAAAACTCTACCCTCTTTTTGCCTGCTTGTGTGATCTGCAGGCTGTTGAGTTGAATGGGTCAGAACAATATGTTGAGTTGAGCTTGGTTCTGGTTGCTCGTGCTATCATGCTGCTGATTGTTTAAAGCCTTGTTCTATCTTTTTAAATCTCACTCAGGTTGTTAATCAACCCAGTTAGAAAATGCTGGTGAACTGTCATGGTTGTTGACATGTTGCTATGACCAAGTTTCATACCTTCATTCAGGACCATTTCTTGATACGGGGACTCAAATTCAACTTCATAACATTTCTTTGGGAAAGACAAATGTGTGTTCCTAATCAAGTACCGATTGAATGGCTGTTTATGTACCTGGAGTAGAAGTTCATCTACCTTAATTAAAATTCAAAAGCTGTGAGTTACTAGACAGAAGATTGAAGCGTAAATAAAAGCCAAACCTCAGGCTATAGTCTACAGAAACACTCAAAGATCAGCGTCTTAACATGCTTAGAGCTCCTGTTGCTGCTGTTGCTGTCAGCGAGTCATTGATATGGATTGGATGTGTTGTTTGGGGAGAACCGGACCTCGGCGCACAGGCTGGGGGTAGATCAGGGTTCTTTTGTGTGTTTGCCGACACTCATTAGCTTTATTAGGAAAATAAAAAAATGTTCCGCCTATTCCATACAAAACTGATTACAAAACGTCTTAATTGGGGGGAATAGAGCTAATATTGCACAGATTTTATCCAAATGTTACACTACATTCTGCTAGTGAAGTGTGAAAGTTATTCAGGAGTTCAGAGAAGGGATCATCGCTTTTGAAGAAACGAGGAAAAGGGGCCAAATAGATGGAGAAGCCTAATGCTCTTAGAGATGAAGGTTGGCCTCAGAGCTTGTGAGTTTAAAATTAACGGTGCGTAGCCACGTTATTTGACTTTTTTTAAATTATACGTCAGTAGCTCACTCTGGTTCCACATAAAATTTTATGAAAGATTATCATGTCCTGCACGTTAGTTATTTTGGTGTTTTATGCTGTGTTTTTGCTCAGTTTGTTAATAAATAAAGCCTTTCGTGTTTATTTTTAATAACAGAGGAATTACAATGCTGCGCATGCGCAGCAGGGGATAAGACAATGAAGCGGTTAATGGCTATTAGCATCTACAGGCGAAACAATGAAGAATGATCCAAGAACCAGTAAAAAAAGAAATGGTTCCAAGAGGGAAAAGACTGTAATGTGGCTGGGAATAGCGTATGACCGTTGGTGTTCACTGAAACGGACTGTAAACCTGCCGAAGCTCAGATGTTACGCAGAGTTGACTGACGTGAGTAAATATTCTCATGTGAGGCTCTTAAAGTTGCTGCAGATCGTTTTATTTAATTAACGGTTGGTCTTCGATCACGCCAAGCTGCCGCATTACTGCGAGGCATTTCAGAGGGTCAGGCTCGGTCCAGCATTTTCATTTTCATTTATTATTTAAGCAAACCGGCATTATGTTAGTTCTGTGATACTGTCGCTAGATGGGGCCACGTCTGTTTATATCTGCTAATTGAGGCGGGGCTATATTTATCCATCCATCCAAACATTATCAGGATGGAGGCTTGGTGTATATAACCTTATTTTATCATGATCAAACGGTTTTTGGTCTTTTTTAAAGCATATGACGTAGCTATACCTCTTTTAAAGGAGCGGTCGCTACAGCACAATGTGGCAAAAAGGCCAGGCTACCAGATTCCTGAGGAAGAAGGTGGTCAAAAACCCTCAACTGGCTGTGAAAGACCCGCAGAGATACTTGGTGGCAGCATCCACTGAGGTTTCAGTTTCAACAGTAAGGCACATACTGAACATCAAGGGGCTCCACACCACTGCAGAGCCAAAAGCAAAAGGAAAAAAATTTACCTCTGATGTGCTCACAGCTAAACGAATAAGCAAAAGCCAAAAGAACTGGAACATTTAGGCCTATGGAACAGCTGTTTGTTTGGAGCAGGAACAACTATGCGTGAGCTGAAAAGATCAGTATGCTTATAGTGAAGCATGGTGGTGGCTCCGGGTGCTCTGGGGCTGCTTTGTCTCCTCTGGTACTGGAAACCTGCAGCATGTGGAAGGCTAGACGGAGTCGATCAAGTATCAGGAAGTTCTGGGGGAGAAAAAAACAATCCTGCTGTCTGTGAGGAAGCTGAAACTGGATCTTGAAAACAGAACAATGATCCTAAACATATCTCAAAGTCCAACCAGGCTGCATTTCAGAACAGGTCCTGGAAGACACTGGTGACCTGGACTGTACTGAAAACCTGTGGTGGCAGTTTAAAAGGACAGCTGTTGCACACAAACCCAGGAAGGAGATCCATTAGAGACGTTTGCTCTTGAGGAATGGGGTCAGATTCCTCTGGACTGCTGCTAGGATCTGGTGCATCGGGTCACACTGGGTGTCATTTTAAATTCTGAAGATGTTTTTTTATGAACGGGTTCATTCTGAGACTGCAATAGCTGTTCCAGTCGCATTTTAGTTGAATTTGAAAACACTTATCTTGCTTCTTTGAGGTTTTTGCGTTGTTCTTGCTTGAATATTTATCGCAGACAGCTGCTACCTGATTTAATTTGCTAAGAAACCACAGAAAGTAAGCCTCACCGTTTGCTCAACGAGCTTCTTTCAGCCGCCATCAACGCTGAAAGGGAACCTGCTGTGGCGGTCTGCTGTCAGAAGATAAAATTACTGGACAGCTTGTGATCAGATGGGATCATGAGGACAGGCGGGGTTCACAGCAGCAGTAGCTACGCTCCTAGCTAGCCACTAGGAGCGTAGCTACTGCTGCTGTAGAGCTCAGGACCAAGGGAGGGAGCTGCTGCTTCATTTAAAGTCCTGACCGCAACTAACTACAGATATGAAGCTGTTTCCACAATAACGGCGTCACATTGGAGACCTCTGCAGTAACTAACAGTTCAGATGTGTGTCTGTGTGCAAAGTTCAGCAACAGATGTTGAGCTGATACCCTACACTGAGCAAAGTATTTGCTCACCTGCTTTGACTCGCATATGAACTTAAGTGACTTCCCAGTTGTAATCCAAAGGGTTCAAAGTGACGTTTGTCCACCCTTTGTAGCTACAACAGCCCCAACTCTTCTGGGAAGGCTGCCTGCCATGCTCTAGTGTGTGTTTGTGGGAAGTTTGGACCATTCTTCCATTTGTGAGGTCAGACACTGATTTGGGACGAGACGGCCTGGCTCTCAGTCCCAGCCCCTATTCAACCCAAAGGTGTTGATCTCCAGAGTTCCTTTCACTTCAACTGAGGGGCCAAGCTCGGATCAGAACCTGCCCCCCCCCACCCCCCCACCCACCCCACCCTCTCCCTCCCTCCCTCCCCAAACCTCCAAACTTTCCACTTGGCACAATACAGTCAGACATAGGGGTATCGTTAAGGATTTATCGATACTACTACTCTTAACAACACTGGTTTGCTGAAGAGACGCTAAACTCAGAGCAATCGGTGCTTTTACTTGTTGCCAAAGTCTCAAACAGAAAAAAATCGCTAGATCCATTGTTTGTCTGTTTTGAATAAGAAAAGTCACTAGAGCGGTCTGAAAAGTTGCTAAATAGCTGACAACAATGTTGATGAAAGTAAGCGAGGCGAACATGTGAGAGCAGAACGTTAGCCCCTCCCATCACTCCCCTCAGTGTGTTTCTTCAGGTGGAGAAGATCGGCAAAACAAGGTTGTTTGGGTTGGAGTCTCCCTGAAAAGCGCCTCCGCTACTCTAGAGTCTGGCAGCGGCGTGCCTTACACCACAGCACCTGACGCGTTGCATTGCTCTTGCTGCGCTGCCTTGATGCAGCTGCCCTGCCATGAAAACCTGTTCCATGAAGCTCTCGACGCGTTTCTGAAAGCTGAGGTTTGGACATCTGTAGCAATTGAATGCAGAAAGTTTGTGCCCTGAGTGTCAGCTCACGTGGCCTGTGGCTTCATGGCTGAGGTGCTGTTGTTCCACTCCATTGTGCTCCGCATCACAGTGAAAGTGCATTGCCTCATCTTATTCCTCGATCTGCCCCTCTGAGACGAATTAGATCGCAAGGAGTCAGCAAATGGTGGAAATGCAAGCACTGAGTGAAAGACCTGTTTTGTTCCTCTGACAGATACCTGGAGAAGTACGAGAAAGTCCACCACTTCGGCGAGGACGATGAAGAAGCGCAGCCAGGGAATCCCAAAGCCTCCCTTCCAGTCGGTGCGATCCCCAGCTCCTACAACTACCAGCAGCACGTTGTGTCAGGTAGGCAGAGTCCCACAGTCGGCACCTGTTTGTGTGTGGCTTGGTTTTCTTTACATGCATCATCTTAGTCAGTCTCTCTCAATCTTCATGAACAGTCATATCGTCTGGCTCCAGCTGCCCTTGAAAAAAATCTCAATATTTCATCTAGCTTAGGTTATAGCTGCTTTTCTCTCAGACCTTGCATAATGTCACGATGCGCTTCACAGATTGTTGTTGAGAACGATGTGACTGCACAGCTCTGAACGGGTGTCTGACTAGCACTGCCGTGTCTGTTTGACATTCAGTGTCTGTACCTCTATAACTTTGGAACACTTTCTCATTCTGTCATAGATACTTTTTCTTACATTCTTTTCATGAACTAAATCTCCAAGCTCTCCTCTCGTAACCTGACAACAGCCAGCTGCATGTCGCTCCGCCTAGCTCCACTAACATACATCTGGGACACCGCCATAGGGATTGCCTTTACAGAAGGCTGGGCCTTATCGCCGCTCGTGCTACGTGACAAAATGTTCTTCGGTTTCTTTTTGTCACTGATAATATTTTGCGGTCACTTGGCAGTGAAATAAATTTTAAAATGCCAATGTGATTAGGCGCACTGTCCTGAACTAAATCCGTGTGTAATATCTGTTTGTGATGAGGTTCTTTTCTAGAATCTTTCCTAACAAAGGGCGGCTGTGGATCCACATTCTTTTCCTCTTATTGACTTCTGCTAGTTTGAACTTAGATAATGAAGCTTCTGGGTAGAAAAGCTGAGTTTGTGCAGGCGCACCAGATCCATGCTCACCACCCTGTTCTGCTCTGAGAGCAAAGCTGCTGGTTGTCGGGGAAACTACGAGTTGACATCAGGCCTGAACGACAACAGACTGGAGCCATGTGTCTGAGGGCGGCGGTATGCTCTTCTAGGCCGTAAACCGTCCTGTTGTTGGCCTTTACAGCAGCGCTGTTCACCTTACTGCTGTTTTCTCCAAGGTTATCAGGATACTTCCCCCCTCGCCACATGAATGCATCAAATGACCCTTTTCTACAGCAGGAGTGCAGCTGTTTTTAGGAGGAACAGGCTCTGAGGAAGATCACCTTTCAAACTGAATGTTGTTTTTTTGTGGAGTCTGCTGAAGCCGACGGTTCTGTCCGCCTTATCTGAGCTCCCGCTCCGTGAATGCGAGCTGTCCCCCTACCACACAGAGCTGTAGTGTGGACCGCCGGGCTGCGCTCTCAGATAATTGACTTTCCTGACAGCGGTTATTGATGAAGGGAAGAAGGACGCACTTGTTGTTTTTCCTTCCACCTCAGTTCAGATTAGTCTCCAGCCTTTTAGTCTCAAAGTCTTTTCTGTCTGCTCAGCTAATTGACTCCAGAACATGACCACTGTGGGAAAATGCAGTTTACTGGCTTTTCTCGCTCGCTGTACAGTGATGTTGGACTTTATTGAGCGATGCTGAAACACGAGCTAGTCACAGTTTGGACTGAACCACACCGTGATGATCGTTAATATTGTTTTCAGCATTAAATCTTTAAACTAAGCTTTGGTATCCAGGTGCACCAAGGAAAAAAACAAAAATTATCCTTTACTTGTCCCACTGTGGTAACAGTTAATTGGAACCACAACAAATTTACAGGCAAATGGAAGCACGCCGTTGCTCACTAAAGATGAGCAAATATGATCAAAAATAATAATTGCATGACTGAATCAAAGGTTCATACTTTAAGATAGATAAGATGGGACTTTATTAATCTAACAATGGAGAAATTCATCCGTTACATCAGCTCTTGTAACAAATAGTTAAGAAATATAGAACAAAATTAGGAAAGCAGCTATATAGATAATAAAGGATATTAACACTTCTACAATCAGTGTTATCTACTGTTTTACCAAACAAGGAAGTGACACTTAGATTACACATTTCTGTAAACAAAGGCCAAATTGTGCCCTACCTCATGCCCTAATAAAGGAAGTTAGTTATGTTTGTGTTATTATAATTAATTAAATCTGTGCTTCTAACCAGGAAAAACCCTGTGTTTTTGAAAAATATTGCCGCACTACTGAAAGTGATATTGAGTATTTTCCTTAGTCTGGGGATCGAGTTGGTTTGGTCCATTGAAAGCTTTCTATAGAACCGGATTGCTGCGTGGCGGTTCCGTTTACATATAAAGCAGGATGAGACTTTTTATGTGACAAAATGAAGCAAGTTCTGTCTGACTAGTTCCTACGTGGTTCTGAAGTTGCATCATACAGTCAAAAACTGATCTGAAGGATATATGTGAGCATAAACCTTTTAGGCCCTGGTACTGAAGACGATGGACTCAACTGAAGGAGCTGCTGTCTGGGAAAATGACACATTTTTATTTTATTTGAGATTTCCTAATTGATAACATTCAAAGCATGACTGTTTTCCCACACAGCGAAAAGTTCTGCCTAGACTATGAGCGGCCCAGTAGAGCCAGTAGATGGAGCGCCTTTACAGCAGGGCTGCTACACGGCCTGGATAATTTGGAGCTTTTCAGTGTGTGAAAGCAACTATTTTGGAGTTGGAGAAATATTTCAGCCCCTTTCCCATTGTCCTAAAGTTGCATCCATCTATCCACGCTGCTGTCAAACAAATCTCTCCATCAGTCCATCCATCTATTCATCAACTGTCTGTTCGTCCGTCCATCCATCCGTTCTTCTGAAGCGGGTCTTCTCAATCAGCCATTGTCTATCTGTTGGTCCATTCATCTACGTGTCTGTAAATCTATCCATCCCTCTGTCCATTCGTCCATCCGTCTGTATGACATGGTGTAATTATCCTGTTGAAAGTTCACCTGTAAAGACAAGACAAACCTAATCAGGCGAAGCTTAAACATGTCATTCTGTGACAGTGTCTGCCACGCCACAGCCGTTACACGTAGGCTGATGTGTTTCCTCTCTTCTTTCTTTCAGACTATCTTCGCCAAAGTTATGGACTGGCTACAGACTTCATTCAGCCGTGCGACTACAACAAACTGGTGCTGTCGCTCCTCTCCGGCTTGCCCAACGAAGTGGACTTTGCCGTTAACGTTTGCACGCTGCTCTCCAATGAGAGCAAGCACGCCATGCAGCTGGACAAGGACCCCAAGCTGGTGACGCTGCTGTTGGCCCACGCCGGCGTCTTCGATGACTGTAAGCCCACAGCCCCACACGCAGTCAACCACTCTACACAATTAGTCACCGACCTCTCCTCTTTCTTCCTTCACCTGTTATTTTGTCCCTTTTTAGCACATCCAAGGGAGATGTAGAGCCAACAAAGTTAAAAGTATTGTCTTGGTCTTCCCACTGACTCTTCTTGTTCTTTTGCAGCTCTAGCCAGCTTCTCTGGGGTGTTTGGAACAGACTGGAAGGAGAAAACCTCACGGGACTTTGTCAGGGTAACGTATCTGCAGAAGTCTTCTGTCCCCTCATTGAAGCCGGTCTTGAAGGTGGAAAGTCAGCGTCTGAGCTAACATTTCACACCAGCGTTTAAAGAAGTATTTTTGATCGAGTGCTGCTAATGGAGCGCGTTTATTGCCTGAACGTCAGCAAGTGTGAAACCCTCTATAAAGGAAGATGTTTGGGTGGTTTCCTTGGGTGGGGGGGGGACTCGAACACAATCCCAAGCGGTAAAGACGACAGCAGCGAATGCATCAAAAGCTGCAGTTCATGCAATCATTTTGGGAAGGTGATAATGTCCGAACATTTAGAAATCACAATTGGAAAACACTGAAGACAAACCGTCTCAGAGTTCCAGAGACATCAGATTATGCAACTGCAAAAGCATTCACCCTTTTCAGATCATGCGACTTCCTGTGAGCTTCAAAACAGGGTGCTTGCGTTCCTAGAACGCAAGCACCCTGTTCTAGGAAGGCTGCACTAGGCCACCACGTTGTTGGGATTTAATGAGATGGAGCAAAACAAATGGTGTACACGTCTTCAGAGAAAGGAAAAGGATGCATGGGGTGAAAATCGACTTTATAAATGCCAGTGATACTTCGGTGCGGTCACCATGTCCTCCGTGGAAGAGGCAGAGCCTGAAGAATCAGGAGAATGTTCCATCACTTTGGCAGAGGCCGCTGAGGGAGTTAAAATGCTCCCCGGCCGCAGAGAGTATAGGATGAAGGGGACAATATGAGCCATGTGTACCGGCAGTCAAAGTCTGGAGCCATGGTCCTGGATAGGAAAAAGCCGGACTCCCCCTCTGGGTTGGGAGTCAGTCTGTCCCTCAGACGAAGGAAGTATCTTGGTGTCTTGTTCTCAAGTGAAGACGGATTGGGGCTGTATCTTCAGTGATGCGGGCGCTACTCCTGCCTGTTGTGGTGAAGAGCAGAGCAGAGCCAAATAGAAAAAGCTCTCAATCTACTAGTCTTTCTGCGTTCCGACCCTCACCTACGGTCAGGAGGCATGGATCATGATCTAAAGAATGAGATCCTGGATGCAAGCAGTGGAGGGTGGCGGGGCTCAGCCTTAAGACAGGGTTTTCGCGGGGCATTAAAAGTCATTAAATTAATTTTTTTTAAATTAAGGCCTTAATTGGCATTAAGTCATTAAATGTGATTATCTGTGGCATTAAAAATGCCTTATTTTTTTTCTAAAAAAATACGTTCATAAAAACAGTTTCGTCAGATATATTATATCAGAAATAACTGATTCTGCGTGTTTGCGCGGAACTGCTTCCGGTTGATCGTAAAGCCGTATGTTTTTACAATGTTCGGAAAAGGAGCTAAGCAAAAGTTTCTTGTGATCATAATCATCATCATTGTCATTATTTAAAGAGCACTTTAACACGATGTAAAACAAAATAACATCTAATAAAATGACTTGAGTAAAGACTCAACAGTTTAAAACGACAACAATAATAATAAGCTGTTTAAATCCTTAAAAACAAACAGAAGTTCTTTAAACTGAACTCTAAGATAAACAGGCAACCAGTGAAGGGAGGCCAGGATGGGCTAATGTGCTTTATTTTATGTTTTTCCATTAAAAGGTGTGCAGCAGCATTTGAACCAGCTGCAGACATTTGAGTGAGGACTGACCGATTCAGTGATAAAGAGAATTACACTAATCCAGCCATGATGAAATGGAGGCTTAGAGTAGTGTTTCCATGTTTTTGCCTTGAAAGAATAGGTTTTACCTTTGCTTTGTTCCTTACATGATAAAAATGACTTAACTGAGGTCCCTTTTTGATTGTGAAGTTTAAAATCACCGTCCATTTTAAAATCGAGGGGCTAAACATTCATTGTCAGGGTGTCTAAATCAACAGGATCAACAGTTCTTTGGGTGTTTCAACTGGTATATTTGACAATTCATGATTTGCAAAGACAAAGAGATTTGAATTTTGATGTTCTCCTCGTTATTAACTTTATCTCTTTCTATAGATTCTCTTTCTCATTCAATTTAGGACTTTCCATATGCCTTATCATCTACGTCTATATTGAAAAACCTACAGTAAAGTAATGAAATGTTGATTCTGGATGTAGTGTAAGAATTCCTTCAATATAAACCAAAGAAAATTTTACATTACCTGCCAGAAGCTGGATAAAATCCTTAAAAAAGAGACAACAGTATTTTCGCACCTCACGTAGAAGCTCAAGGCAATATTTTAATCTAAATGTTTTAGGCTAAATATTTTAGGCTAAAATGAGTAAACCCTAGTGATGGATTTTTGATTAAACTGAATAGAGAAGTGTTACATGTCATTGTTTCTAAAACAGCATTTTTCTGAGCTGCGTCTAAAAGGGCAAACATTGAGAGTATACCTACTTCTCCAGGGACCACTACACCACTGCAGGCAGCCACAGATCAGCTGCAAGGGGCAGACAACAGCTAACAATGTCAAGTTACTTTTCTGTATCAAACGCAGTGACGTCCGCATTAGCTACCGCAAACAGCACAGCAGCAGCTGGAGCAAGCTCTACCGCCACTAACGTAGGGAAATCAGTCTTCGAACAACATTTGGATCCAATGCAACACTGCATGCGAAGGTGCTCTGCTGTCTGAACACAGCCATCAACAAGTTCTCTCTATCTATCTATCTATCTTATCTTATCTTATCTTATCTATATACACATCCATCCACCTCGGGTCGCGGGGGTAGCAGCTTCAGTAGAGAGGCCCAGACGTCCCTCTCCCCAGCCACTTGGGCCAGCTCCTCCAGGGGTATCCCAAGGCGTTCCCAGGCCAGCCCAGAGACATAGTCCCTCCAGCGTGTCCTGGGTCTTCCCCTGGGCCTCCTCCCGGTGGGACGTGCCTGGACCACCTCACCAGGGAGACGTCCAGGAGGCATCCTAACCAGATGCTCGAGCCACCTCAACTGGCTCCTCTGGACGTGGAGGAGCAGCGGCTCTACTCTGAGTCCTCCCCGGATGACTGAGCTCCTCACCCTATCTCTAAGGGAGAGCCCAGACACACTACGGAGAAAACTCATTTCGGCCGCTTGTATCCGGGATCTCGTTCTTTCGGTCATGACCCAAAGCTCGTGACCATAGATGAGGGTAGGAACGTAGATTGATCGGTAAATCGAGAGCTTCGCTTTTTGGCTCAGCTCTCTCTTCACCACAACAGATCGGTACAGTGCCCGCTTCACAGCAGACGCCGCACCAATCCGCCTGTCGATCTCCCGCTCCATCTTCCCCTCATTCGTGAACAAGACCCCAAGATACTTAAACTCCTCCACTAGGGGTAGCACATCCTCCCCAACCCAGAGAAGGCACTCTACCCTTTTCCGGCTCAAGACCATGGTCTCAGATTTGGAGGCACTGATTCTCATCCCGGCCGCTTCGCACTCGGCTGCGAACCGCTCTAGTGAGGGCTGTAGATCACGCCCTGATGAAGCCAATAGGACCACGTCATCCGCGAATAGCAGAGACGCAATCCTAAGGCCACCAAAACGGATCCCCTCAACACCTTGGCTGCGTCTAGAAATTCTGTCCATAAAA
>CM073144.1:33196910-33391910 GCA_037039145.1 Fundulus diaphanus
AGAACGGCTCCTATTGACTTTGCATGGAAAGCGGAGAGAAATGCTGTCGCCGCTTCCGCTTTTCTACGTCGCAGGATGTGATGTCAAACGCCCCTTACTGCCCAAATATGGGCAGTAATGTCAGCCCCCATACACAGTGATTCAGACGACAATTTATGTTTTTATTTTCTTATTGATTAAAGATAAGTTCATTAAATAACCACGAACGTATTAGTTTTAGTTATAGCTAATGATACCCTGATTTTTCCTTGTTGACCGGACTTCCCCTTTAACTTGTGTTGCTGATAGCACTCTGACTGGTCAATATAAAGCTAAGCCAATCCTCCTGGATGTCCACCTGCAGCTAAAAGGCAGTTGGGTTCGACTTCAGAGGTAAATGGAAGACAGTATTAGTAGCAACAGATTATTTCATGGTTTATTGTCATCTGCTCTAGTTTCTCCTTGCGAATGGTTACCTTCCTGCCAACTGCTAAAATCTCCCTGTCTTTAAAATTTATTGAACTGCAAAAATGTCTCAACATACAGGTCCATCTCAACATATAAGCATATTGTGATAAAGTTCATTATTTTCCATAATGTAATGATAAAACTTGAACATTCATATATTTTAGATTCATTGCACACTAACTGAAATATTTCAGGTCTTTTATTGTCTTAATACGGATGATTTTGGCATACAGCTCATGAAAACTCAAAATTCCTATCTCACAAAATTAGCATATCATGAAAAGAGTCTCTAAACGAGCTATGAACCTAATCATCTGAATCAACAAATTAACTCTAAACACCTGCAAAAGATTCCTGAGGCCTTTAAAACTCCCAGCCTGGTTCATCACTCAAAACCCCAATCATGGGTAAGACTGCCGACCTGACTGCTGTCCAGAAGGCCATCATTGACCCCCTCAAGCAAGAGGGTATGACACAGAAAGATATTTCTGAACCAATAGGCTGTTCCCAGAGTGCTGTATCAAGGCACCTCAGTGGGAAGTCTGTGGGAAGGAAAAAGTGTGGCAGAAAACGCTGCACAACGAGAAGAGGTGACCGGACCCTGAGGAAGATTGTGGAGAAGGGCTGATTCCAGACCTTGGGGGACCTGCGGAAGCAGCGGACTGAGTCTGGAGTAGAAACATCCAGAGCCACCGCGCACAGGCGTGTGCAGGAAATGGGCTACAGGTGCCGCATTCCCCAGGTCAAGCCACTTTTGAACCAGAAACAGCGGCAGAGGCGCCTGACCTGGGCTACAGAGAAGCAGCACTGGACTGTTGCTCAGTGGTCCAAAGTACTTTTTTCGGATGAAAGCAAATTTTGCATTTGGAAATCAAGGTGCCAGAATCTGGATGAAGACTGGGGAGAAGGAAATGCCAAAATGCCGGAAGTCCAGTGTCAAGTACCCACAGTCAGTGATGGTCTGGGGTGTCATGTCAGCTGCTGGTGTTGGTCCACTGTGTTTTATCAAGGGCAGGGTCAATGCAGCTAGCTATCAAGAGATTTTGGAGCACTTCATGCTTCCATCTGCTGAAAAGCTTCATGGAGATGAAGATTTCATTTTTCAGCACGACCTGGCACCTGCTCACAGTGCCAAAACCACTGGTAAATGGTTTACTGACCATGGTATCACTGTGCTCAATTGGCCTGCCAACTCTCCTGACCTGAACCCGACAGAGAATCTGTGGGATATTGTGAAGAGAAAGTTGAGAGACGCAAGACCCAACACTCTGGATGAGCTACAGGCCGCTATCGAAGCACCCTGGGCCTCCATAACACCTCAGCATGCCACGCCACATTGAAGCAGTCATTTCTGCAAAAGGATTCCCGACCAAGTATTGAGTGCATAACTGTACATATTTATTTGAAGGTTGACTTTTTTGTATTAAGAACACTTTTCTTTTATTGGTCAGAGGAAATATGCTAATTTTGTGAGATAGGAATTTTGGGTTTTCATGAGCTGTATGCCAAAATCATCCGTATTAAGACAATAAAAGACCTGAAATATTTCAGTTAGTGTGCAATGAATCTAAAATATATGAATGTTCAAGTTTTCTCATTACATTATGGAAAATAATGAACTTTATCACAATATGCTAATATTTTGAGATGGACCTGTATTCTAGAAAATTTACCTTTTTGATGCATTCTTTTTTTTTGCCAAATCTTTACGTTTCCTCTGACTTCATTTTTCAACACATCACTGATACTGAAAATAGGTAAAATATTCAGTGACATCCACGATGAAGAGTTTGCTCTTTAGTGTTACCTGTTTACCTGGATGTTAACTAATCCATGCGTTTATTTTTAGTCGAATAGATCGCTGCAACGGTGTTTTCACAGGTCTGCCTAAAAAGTGGATCAGACAGCTGCAGCTGATCCAGAACGCTGCTGCCCGCGTCCTCACTAAGACTAAGAAAGTAGAGCACATCACCCCAGTTCTAAAGTCCTTACACTGGCTCCCTGTATCTCAGAGAATAGACTTTAAAATACGTCTGTTAGTCTATAAATCCCTGAATGGCTTAGCACCTAAATACATCACAGACTTGTTATCAGGGCATCAACCCTCCAGACCACTCAGGTCTTCTGGCTCCAGCCTACTCTGCATACCTAGAACACGAACTAAACACGGAGAAGCAGCATTTAGTTCCTATGCTCCACTTATCTGGAACAAACTCCCAGAAAACTGTAAAAGTGCGGAAAGCCTGAGTTCTTTTAAATCAAGATTAAAAACACATTTGTTTAAAATTGCCTTTGAATGTTCTAGTTAAACTGTTTTAATTTTCTTTTTTGTTTCTACATTCTATCCCTACTTGCTTTTATTCTGTTTTATTTTCCTATATTTTAATCATGTAAAGCACTTTGCATTGTCTCTGTACTGAATTGTGCTATATAAATACATTTGCCTTGCCTGTTAGGGTTTGGGGATGGTGTATTCACTGACTGTAAAACGATTGGATTTTTGAGTTTCAAAAAGGTAAATTAAGGTTGAAATCAGCAGGTTATTTATAAAACTTTGTGTAGAATCCATACTAAAAGTGTACGTACGCACATTTCAGGCCCCAAGCTTTAGAAATGAGACCCGTGGTCTTTTGGCAATCTAACCCTAATCCTAAAGCCTAACCATTAAAACATTGGCCAGATGCCACCTTAATCATTAAAGGGGATGAAGCTGGGTCTTTCCTCCTGTTTGGTTATGATGGATAATAAATGAAAGTCCCAACCTTCCATCTACTTTCTATTTCCCATTACCACTTGGTGAAGTGAAGGACCTTAAATCTTAACCCAAGTCAATCAGTGTGTGTTCTCTCTCAATCTGAACCATCCCACTCTCGTCTGACCACAGATGGTACGTCTAGGGAGCAGCACTGGCAGAGCCTCTTCCATCCGCCGCGGAACCCAGGCACCAGCGACATGGAGGCCCAGCGCGTGCTGCAGATCGCTGTCATCCTGCGAAACCTCTCATTCGAGGAGGCCAACGTCAAGCTGCTGGCGGCCAACCGAACGTGCCTGCGCTTCCTTTTGCTCTGTGCCCACTGTAACCTCATCTCACTTCGACAGCTCGGACTCGACACGCTGGGCAACGTGGCCGCTGAGGTGGGTCCGGCTTCGGAGTCTGCGTTTAGAGCTTGTATCGACTACAGATAAATCAGTTGGTAAAACACTAGTTTGTGAGCTGCGTGTTCATGTTTCCATGAGACAGTTAACTGAAGAATGCAAAAGAAAGTACAGTGCAATAGATAACTAGTGACAGTTGTGGTTGGAGCGTACAGACGGCGGGTCTTTGGAGAGTCATTGAGAGCCCTGGGTCATCTCTTATGTTCTCCTATCTTCAGCTTACCCCACATGTTCCAAATGGATTTAGATTAGATGTCTGAAATAGTTGTGGGAGAAGGTAGATTATTTGGACGTCTTAGCAGTTTCCGTGTTTATTTGTCTGGATGTTTTGGATTATTTCCCTGCTGATGAGACGGCTGAGTCCATCAGTTCTATTTTCTATCCGCTGCTATATCGAAGAGACCCTGATTCCCTGAAGTGTAATAAGCAGCCCAGACCTTTGGAGAAAGATCCTCCACCATACTTAACAGTGGACCGGAGCTGCTTTTCCACATATTCATCCTTCGTTTCATGCCAGGCGCCCATGAAGTGTTTAAGGCCAGTAAGGTCAGCTTGGTTTCATCTCCAGTAAAGCTTAGCTAACTCCACATGTCTGTTTGGTGGGAGGACAGAAAAGGCTTCTTTCTTCTTGTCCTGGCATAGTTTTCAAGCAGCCAATCGTCTGTAGATCGTGAGACTCAGTGACCACAAGATGGCACTTTGTGCTGCAGTTACACTTTACCAGTGTAAGATGCCTCTGTTACATTTATTCTAAAGGGAATGTTTGTGGTTCCAGTAATACGATTTTGTTAAAAAAGAAAAGTTTCTTAGGGCATTTTTACAAGTGGTGTCAACAAATTCAGCCACAGCTGTAAATGTTGTGACTGAACATGAATCACGTTGGTTTATTTGCAGACGGGACCATCTTTGTTATTTTTTGTAGTTTTTCCAGACATCTCTGCCGCATCCCTGGCTCATTTCTGTGCTGCTACCTGATGTCTTGAGGCTTGTTCTGCTCCAGTCCACCTCCTTGAGGCCCAGCTTAGATATTAAATTGTTAGAATGTACTTGGCGAGATTAGCTGTCAGTGGAGCTGCTTGTGCGTGGCATTCTGCCGTCTCAGGTAAATTGCCGCGGGAGACACTGCTGTCACAGCTTTAAGGCCTGTCCCTTTCTGTGCCTGTCTGTTATTTCAGCACACTCTAACATATTTTAATGGCTGTTGCAGGGCTTGCCAGATTGCTCGCTGATTCATGCAATAAAATATGTCTTCCTTCTTTTAGCTCCAGCTGGATCCTGTTGACTTTCGGACGACGCACCTGATCTTTCACACCATCACCAAATGCTTGATGTCCAGGGACAGGTTCCTCAAGATGAGAGGTGGGGTTAGTCGATGTACTTGAAGGAAAACCTTCAGTTGTGTTTTCTAAAAGAAAAGGCATTAACCTTCTAAGTCTGTGTGTGTAGCTATGGAGATCCTGGGGAACCTCAGCAAAGCAGATGATAATGGTGTGTTGATCTGCGAGTATGTGGACCAGGAGTCGTACAGGGAGGTTATAATGCTCCTCACTCTGCCGGACCTCATGCTCCTCATGGCCTCCTTGGAGGTGCTGTACTTGCTGGCCCAGCTTGGAGAGATTCCCTGCAGCAAGATCGCATCAGTTGACCACAGCATAGGTACCAAGTTACTGCTGTCACAAAATATTGACTAAATGAGGCTTTCAGTATATATTACAGTGAAGAAATGTTTTCCCCTTAAATGAGTTTTCACTTTTTTGCTGCTTTTATTCATATCAATATATCTATAAACATAAAATGACCTTTCTAGATTTAAAATACTGCTTTGAATTAAGACTTAATTTGTTAAGGGGGAAGATAACTGGACCTGGACTTTAAGCTGTAATTGAGCCGACCATCAGCGTGTGACCCTTAAACTCAAGCACACGTGGGTTGGTTCTGCTCACTCCTGTGGGAGCACCCCTGAATGGCTCAAAAAGGAAGATTTTGGAGTGGCCTGGTCAAAGTCTGGACTCCAGTCTAATTAAAACTGTAGCCTGGCATTAAAAAGGGTGTTCGTGCTTGAAAAATCCCTCCAATGCGACTGAATAAAAGCAGCTCTGCCGAGAGTGAGCCAAAGTTCCTCCACAGTGACGTAAAACTCATCTGCAGTTATCACAACTGCTTTATCGCAGCTGTTAAGGCCGGGGGTGGCACAACCACCATGCTGCTTTGGAGAGCTGTGTTCTCTTAATAAGTGAAGTCGTCATTGGAAAACAGAAGTTTCTCTTTGTCTAATATAAAAATGAGTTTCATCTGAAGCATGGAAGTCTGAGGGGGAGAAAAAGCTAAACAGAGGTTATATGTTAGTATGTTTCCGTTTGTTCATCCTGGCTTTATTTTGCTTTTCCTGCTCAGACCTGTTGGTGCGGTTGGTGTCAGTAGACCTTCACACATTTGGACCTGACGCCCTGACGGCGGTGCGGTTGATAGAGCACCAGGCGAACGCTGACCAGGCCGGCGAGGTCCGGCCACAGTTGGTGGAGCAGGTACCTGCAGCAGTGCAGGGGGCTCCGGCACCTGGTAAGGGTTTCTAAGAGACGGCGCAACCCTTTGGCTTTCTTTTTTTCTGTTAGATGAGCACAATCCCTGAAAACTGGAAAAAGAGGGCTCTGAGTAATAATGGGTGTTTAACGATGGCTGATTTGAAGAACTCCCCATAAGTTGGACCTGCTTCTTCAAGAAAATAATCAACGGTTTCTGTGACATCCAAGCTCTTTGGTCCAGATCTGAATGTACTTGTGTGTTAACTTAACAAAGCCACAACATGGGGAGTTTATTAAAAAAAAAAAAAACATGCAGATAATTAAAACATCTGCATAAAACATCCTCATAAGTTAACACTTTACATATGAGGGGAATTCCCTGAATAGAAAATGCTACATTGCAGCGTTACAGCAGTAAACCCTAGAGGAAATTAAACAGCTTTGGACAATTGATTTGATGGAAACTAGACAGAGAAGAATCTCTGCATGTCTTTCTGAGGCAGGAAGATCCACCAGCGTGTGTTACTGCAGTTTTACGCACTGCTTTGCCTCTACGTTTCAGCATTGTGCTGCTCCCTTTGCTAACAGGCTTACTGTATAATTACACTGCCTTGAAAAGGATTCATAGCCTTGCAATAACCTCAGTGGATTTCATTAAGATTCTACATGTTAGACCAACATAAAGCCGCACTTAATTGTGAAGTGGGAGAAAATGACACGTAATGACACGTGGCTTACAAAATAGCTTTTAAAGAAATACACATCCTAAAAATGTGGAGCGTGTTTGTATACGCTCTGATCCCCAAGATCAAATCCAGTGCAATCAGTTACCTTCAGAAGTCAACCAGTAAACGAACCGCATTGGATTGTAAAGTAGTGCTGAAGAAAAACCTGTTTAGCTTACTTCACAAGCCATGTAGATGTTGCAGCGACATGGCTTTAACATCTACATGGAAAATGTTGTGTGGAAAAACTGACACTGCGCATCACTCACTATACCACGGCATCCATGAGATTCGGTGGTAGCAGCTTCATGCTATGGTACGGAGATGCTTTCCTTGCCTTCCACCAGGAAACAGACCCTAAACCTGAAATCAAAGCTACAATAGAAAAGTTAAGACCAGAGCAGATTCATGTGTCACAATGGCCTAATCAAAGTACAGCCCTAAATCAAGAGACTCTGTTGCAAGACCTATAATAGAAATAAACTGCACCGGATTATAAGGTGCCTTAAATATTCTTCCCAAGTGTGTAATATCACTCCGCCCCTCCGCGTACACACATACTACCTGAGAGGGAGAGCTACCCGTCTCAGTTGGGAGGATAGACTAGTTGGACTACACTGCCCTGTTTCTAACATAAGGGCAAAATAAACTTAACTTTTATATTGAATTAACTTACTAGGTTTATTGTTGCTAGCATGTACTGCTTACATGAATGCATTTCTAATTTAGACATTACTGTCAGGCAGTCTTGTAGACTGCTCAGGGGTCCGATCACGTAGTGACACAGTGTACCATAATGCTCTGAATATCAGTTGAGTGGAGCAGCTTCGTTGCTATCCAAAGTCATACTTACACATTTCAACAGATTTTTGAGCGCAGTGTACCACATAAAATCAGTCCGTTAGCTCAACGGAAATCATATATAAGGCACCGGATTATAAAGCGCACCATAAATTTTTGAGAAAATTTAAGGATTTTTAAGCGCGCCTTATAGTCCGAACAATACGGTACTCCGATTTTGATTTTTATAACAAATGTGAAAATGATCTACAATTTCCTCCCCCCCTTTCAGGACGAAGCGGTACCGTGTGTCGGGCTATCACTACACATCCCAATTACATCCCCTGAAGTTCGTGGTTGTAACTAGAAAATGTTCAGAGGATCTAAATAGTTGTGCACAGCACTGTGCATGCGTGCAAGTTGTTGTTCCAGTGTTTCTTAGAGCTGTTCTGTTTGCGTGGAAATGCAGTTGTAGCTGCTGGACTTCTAATCAGAGCTTCAGATCATCCCCAATTAGACAGAGTTAAACCAAAGCAAATTACCCTGGCAGGCAAGAATCTTACATTAAGATCAACTGTCTGCGTAATAAAGACACTCCTGTTTTCTCTGTGGACCACTCATAGTTTCTTATCCAGGTTATTATTTTGCTGACATCTAGTGGATATCTAAGTGGCATTACAGCTGTGGAGTAAATCAAGTAAAATGACTATTTTGTTGCAAATAGTTTGCAATTCTTCTATAACGTTTCCTTCCCTTTTTCTCCTAAGTAACAAGGGTCCCTGTTCAGTCCAATGTACCACCGCCTGGTATTGTCGAACTAGATGGGGAGAAGTTTACGCTGCAGTGGTGAGATTAGTTTTTTTACATGTCTATTTTGATAATGGAACAGGTTAGATGTGTTTGCAGGTAAAAATTTAACTTTTTTTTTCCTTCCTGTAATCCAACAGGCTGAACGCACACTTTGAGTCGAACCCCGAGGGCTCCATCTCTCGATCAGAAATGTACTCCGAGTACCTGGCCACATGCAGCAAAATGGGACGAAGCAACATCTTGAACTCCACTGGCTTCCTCAAATGCCTGCGGTATGTACAGAGCGTCCTCGATTCCAGATGGCTTGAGTAGCTACTGATCAAGATTAGCAGAGACATCTCTGATGTTGGCTTTCTCTCGCTGGTGGTCGTCAAACGGTCCCTCTGCTCCACAGGACTGTGTTCCCCAACCACACTATGAGGCGGCAGGAGGAGGCAAAAGCCAGCAACCAGCTTCAGATCCTCCTGGTGGGAATAAGGCGGCGAGCAATCCCTCTGCCCGTCCAGCTGTACTACCAGCAATCCCAGCAGCAGCACCAGAACCCCGCCGCAGCTCCTCCGCCTCCAGCAGCTCGTCACGAAGCGCCTGGAGATCCTCAAGCTCCACCACCAGGTAGAGTTGCCTTTTTCCCAGTTGGACTCTGTAGAAGGTCTACGCATCACTTGCTGAAATACTAAACATTTTTATGTTGATGTGATTACAGGCTTACCTCCAGGCAATCCTAATCTTGGACCACAGCTTCCACGGACCCCGGGGGCCTCAAACAGCGGCCCACCCATGGCCTCGACTGCACAGGAAGCGTCTCGTGTAAACCACCCGACTGTTCCCCATCACCCTGTCACACCACAGGTGTCCCCGCAGTTACCACCGAATCCTCTGGCAGCGCAGAAGCATCAGGTCCGAACGGTTCCGGTGGTACAGATCCCAACGTCGGCTGGGGCCACCCAGAATCACAGCCCACAGAACCCGGCCCCTCCTCCCATGCCTCAGCAGCATTCTCCCATGCTCCCCACAGGGACTCCCGTCACACTATTTCAGCCCGGACCGCAAGGCCACATCCTCACCGCCAGGGTCCAAGGGTTCGGCTCTCCAATCACCCAACAACCACCTCTGCCTCAAACCTTCCCCGTCTCTGGACCTCAGAGTGGAGCTCCCCAGGGTGACACCCAGTGTACTGCTGTGGTCTCTGTAACCTCCTCCATCCAGGTTGGAGCAAGTCAGGCACTAGGTATAAGTGGAGTGGCCAATTCCCAAGGCTCTCGTGTAACATTTCAGAATATTGCTCCCAAACCAGCACCAAATCAGTCAGGTGGGTCAACAGCCACGACAAGCCCTCCCAACCAGCAGCCGGCGCAGAGCGTAGTAATAGTCGGTCCCAATCCTCACCCGATTGTTCTTACCAGCCCCCCCAAAATACCTGGTGCCCAGACTGTCCAGAGAGCAGGACAACCTGGAGCTGCTTCCACTCCCTGCTCACCCGCTGCCTCTCACTCAAATACCCAGGTCCAGTCCAATCAAACTGTCAGCCATTCACTGTCCACCAAACGGCAACATCAGCAGCAACCGCCACCTCTGCAGATCATATCCCAAACTCCTCCCACTCAACCTACCTCCACCGAATCCAGCTTGATCAAACAGCTACTGCTTCCAAAGCGAGGGCCTTCTACACCAGGAGGGAAGCTGATCCTGCCTGCCCCACAGGTCCCCCCTCCGAACAACACAATAGCCCCCAGTCCACAGGTCATCTACCAGAACCCCTCTCCTCAGCCGGTCAGTGTGCAGCTGCTCCCCGGCCAGCTTCCTGCTGCGGGAGCCCCGCCCCTCCAGACAGTTCAGCTCTTGCCAGGGCAGCTAATCTCCACCAGTACGGCAGGTGGAACAGCCATCATTCAGGGTCCCACAGCAGCTGGACAGGTCACCTTCACTGTGGTCCCCAACACTGGCTTCACCACCTCTACAGCTGCTGTTGCTGCTGTTAGTCAGGCAGTCGTCGCTCCAGGTCTCCCCACACCTCCATTTTCTACTGGAACAGTCCCCCATCACATGTCAGCAGGTGCACCACCCCCACCACCACTGCCAGCTCCCCTCAGAGGAGACAAGATCATCTGTCAAAAGGAGGAAGAGGCCAAGGATGCCACGGGGCTTCATGTCCACGAGAGGAAGATAGAAGTGATGGAGAACTCCTCCTTAGCAGAAGGTGACTCGTCTAACAGCAAGACTAGTAACGGGGATGTTGCTGCAGGTGCCAAGCTACTAAACGGTGGGAAATGCGTGGAGCCTAATCTACCTCCATATCACTCAGGGAACAGCCAGGGAGTCCTCAACGGCCCGCTAACAGAGAGTCTTTCCTCCAATGGAAAGCAGGCTGTCTCTCCAGGCCCAAACACCCCTGTTGAGGGGAACCCCGACCCCAAAAAGACCCTGGTTAACGGGGTGTGTGACTTTGAGCGAGGCAACAGCAGTGGCAACTTAAACAGAAACATTCCAAATCACATTGCTTCCAAACAGTACTTGGGGAACGGGGAGGTGGGCGCCTCTGAAAAGACCTCAGATCAGAGTCTCCCCAGTCCGTCCCCTTCCCAGCAGGACACTGCCAAAGCCCAGCAGGCTGAGCGCCTGGCCAACGGACCCCAGGGAGCAGGTCACCGGCCCTCCTCAGAACTAACCAATGGACCTATGGGGCCAGGGCATGGCACGCTTGCACTAAGACAGCAACTGCTCCCCAACTCCTCGCTCCCCTCCACTGCTGCCACTCCCGCTAACGGAGTGGTGTCTGAGCCCCGGGGCCTCAAGAGGCCCGCTGAGAACGAGGACCGCAGCCCAGCAGCAACTTCTTCTGGGATCCCCAGTAAAGTGGGAGTGAGGATTATCACCATCAGTGACCCCAATAACGCCGGTAGCAGCGCCACCATGGTGGCGGTGCCAGCGGGAACAGACCCAAGCACAGTAGCCAAAGTAGCAATAGAGAACGCCACTCAGCAGCGGAACTGCTCGCCTACACTAGCAGCTGGCACCACGGTGAGTCACTGTGGGTTTTCCTCCATCTGAACCACATTTCTGCTCACGGTCTCCTTGGAACGCCACTTGGTGTTTTGCTTTAGGTGACAAAGTAAATCCTGGAAAAGGAGTAGCACTCACATCGGTCCGGTCCGCAACAGCAATATTTAGCACGACGGAGATTTTCATCCAAATATCAGGGTCTCGTGCAAAGGCCATCTGGGAAATTGTTTTATTTTAATTTTTAAATTTTTTTGTATTTAAAGTGGTGATTAGTAAAAACTCATTGGATATCCAGAGGTTATTCTACTTTGCACGTCTGATATAGGTTTAGGGTTAATGGTGCTGCTTTTCTCCTATCATTTGTCCTGAGTTGCTGTCAACTTCTTGAGTTTAGGCCGATCTTATCGCCACCTACTGGTGTGGAAAAGGTTTCTCATCTGACTCCTGGGTCCTGGCTTATTTATCTGTCTAAATCAGAGGAATAGTGTTTGAGACAATGATTCCTGGAGATTATAGCTGGGACTCTAGATTGTGACCAAAACACAATATGCAATAACTTTCCCTCGTTAAGTCCTTTACTCTGTTCATGCTATTTTTCTAAACCTTTAAATATGACAGGTAGTGTTTTTTTAAGATCATTTCCAGAAACTTGACTCTGGAAGTTAAGTTGGGGAATTTCGGAAATATTCCAAATTGCCAGCTTTCCATGAGAGTTGTGGGAATTTATACAAATTTACTGGGAGCTTAGGGTAATTTAAACAACCCGCGTTATATCCAAACATAAATATTGACATCTAGTTTTGCCATAAGAAGACATCTATTTGGAAGTTAAATATTATTATTATACATATAAGAAATGGCCCAGTTGTCAAACTTGCTGCACTTTATGAAGCCACCGGACTCCTGGTCCAGCGTTCTCGATTTCTTCTGATCACGTGATAGAGGAATGCATGTAGGGGGTGTGGCCTCAGCAGTAAGTAGCTCTCCATGTGTGACTGACATAGCAGAAACATGCTGGGGCTCTTGCAGGAGACCTTTAGTGCCAACCTTCAATGATTTATATTACCCTAACTCTCTGCTAAATTTAACAATTCCTGTTCTCTTTGAAAATGTGATTTTGCAACCTGGGTGAGCATTCAGACTATCTACTGATGGCGAGTCTGCAGTTTGCTGGTAATTGCTTATTATGCTGCTCGTGGCTTGCTAGCTGTAGTTTGAAGCGTGACCTTGATGAGAGCAGGTAATGGCGCACCTTTAGCTTCCACACTACGACAAGCAGCCACATTTTCCTTCTAAGTGAGCTGAAGGGATAGCGGCCCTCTTCTTAGCCAGCTCACCGGCAATACACAGCAAGATGTGGGGGAGGGGCATTACTGTGGTACACTATATTCCATACAGCTGAGGGACATTTTTAAAACCGGTCCACGTCTATAGTAAAGGGAGGCCAGAGTCCCTGACAGCACCTGCTGTCGTAAACTACTACCTGACGGGATGTTTGGTTTTCAGGCAGTAAAAGGGCGTAACTAATAATGCCTCTCTGTATAAATAATGTAGAAATAGATGAGTCAGTGTGGAGGTTAAGAAGGTGAGTCCAGTTAAGACCATGTGGCTCTCACTGATACCCACCTCCTACAGCAAAGCAGCTGAGAGAACAACTTGTGTCAAAAGACAGGCCTGGGTTACATCTCAGCCAACAAATCTCATGATCTTGATGTCATGCCTTCCTGTTCTAGTGTGACTCATATTTCTGAAACTGTCTCCTTCCCAGCCGACCGTAACCCCGCCCCCAGCTCCCTCCTCACAGCTGGCCCCAGCAGGTAACCACAGCCCGCACCTCCCAGCGCAGCAGACCCCCACAGCACCGTCGGAACCGGCCAGGAAAGCGGGGCAGAACTTTAAATGTCTGTGGCGGTCCTGTAAACGGTAAAGGGCTCCGTTCTGCTCGGCTCGCCTTCGCGTGCGTCTCCAGCTGCTCGTTTTAGCTTGAATGTGTCTGTGTTTTCTAGGTGGTTTGAAACGCCCTCTCAAGTGTTTTACCACGCAGCGACGCAACACGGTGGCAAGGAAGTGTATGGAGGCCAGTGTCTGTGGGAGGGATGTGAACCTTTTCCCCGGCAGAGGCTGTCCTTCATCACACATCTGCAGGTAGAGTCCCCTCACTGTCCACCGGGATCCATTTTCATGCTCAGTCTTGATCCTGTTCTGTGACGTTTAGTGCCATGACAATAAAAACTACAACAGTTACAGTCTTTGCAGGATGAGTGTCAACTGTGTCTGCTCTGCTCTCCCAGGATAAGCACTGTTCTCGAGACGCTTTGCTGGCTGGACTCAAACTAGAGGAACAGCAAGCCCAAAGTCCCAATCAGGCATCTTCCCAGTGCGTGCACCTTCCTGTCCAACATGAATCGTACCTGTATTGCCATTTATCAAATATCAGCTTTGATAACCAGAACTGGTTTTTGTTCTGATAAGGACTCCGCCAGCGACAAGCAGCACTCCGGCACAACGAGCACCCAAAGCAATCGTCAATCATCCGAGCGCAGCTCTCATGGCCCTCCGCAGAGGTTCTCGAAACTTGGTCTTCAGGGACTTCACAGTGAGTAGAGCCAGGCTGACAGGCACACACACTCAAGGCACGCCTTAGCCCTAAACCTAAGCATTAGCCCAACTGGCATTGTGAGGACTTTGGAAAATGTTGTCACAATGCCAGTTAATCCACACAGTGCTGGTATACTGTCAGTTTTTGGTCCTCATAACGATAGCTATACATGCCCACACACACACACAGTGTTCATCGGCCCTCGTTTAAGCCCCATTGTGGTTCACATGCAGGTTTTCGACAGCTAGAGAAAACTGCAGCAATATGTTGATTAGTTTTAATGTTAGACGAGATTAAATAATGAAAGTTATTTTCCTTGAGCTTGATAAGAATGTTAACATTTTAACTCGTGTTGATTTTTTTCCATATTTTGAAATAAATGGTGCTAAAGCGTCGTCCACATTTTGTCACATTACAAACACACATTTCAGTGGATTCATTTATACACCTATTCAAAGTAGTTGGGAAGAGAAAGAGAAACGATACATTGTTTGGAAAGTTAAAAAGATGTAGCACCCATTTATATTGAGCCCTCCTAACACCCCCAAGTTAACTATACCAAGCCACATGGTGGAAGTAGGTCCTTGAATGGATCATCCCTACAGTGAAACACGGTGGTGGCAGGATCATGCCATGGGGATGGTTTTTGTCACCAGGCCCAGAGTTGGTGGGAAGTGGAGCTGAATGCAGAACATCTGTTAGAGGCTGCAGAAGGCTTGAGAGGACGGTGGAGGTTTAGATCAAAGTATTATCATGTTAGAATGGCCCATCCTCTTCATTCAATCTGAGCTTGAGCGGTTGTGCAAAACTGGAAAGATGCTGGTTCCTCGGCAGAAAAAATAAAATGAACCAAAAGACAAAATAATAACACAACTAAAAATAAATCAAAGATTAAACGACAAATAAGAACGGAGGGTAGGAGCCATTAAAGGTATGGAGGGTTATGAACAAGTTGTAGGTGAGAACTCAGATATAGAGAAAGTTGGACATTGAAACAATTGAAAGGTCAACTTGACCACTTGCTGCTGAATAAGGTGGTTCTTAACAGTATTGGCTCAAGGGGCATGCCACACTTTTCAGATTACAGATTGGATGATTTTCTGTTGGCCTGACGCTTGTGGCTGCAACATAACATGTCAAACAGTCGAGGGCTATCGGTGCTTTTGCAAGATGCTGCAGAAAATGATTCATTGTCAGCCTTTGGTATACAAGTTGGTGACTTGCTGGAGGTCAGGCTGTGATTCCTGTGCTGAAGGCAAAAACAAGACCAGACACCAACAGGATTTCAGTGTAATCAAATATGTTAGAAGGGCAAAAAATCTGGATGGTTTATGGAACGGATCAAACGATGATGCGGTAAGCATCATGTGGGCTCCACACTAACATAACCTGCTGATTTCCTTTGTTTCCTGTAGGATGAGAAAGAGGGACCAGTGACCAAACACATACGACTAACTGCTGCCTTAACATTAAAGAACATCGCCAAGCACTCGGACTGTGGTCGCATGTAAGTTTCCTGCTCGATTCTGAAGGAAGTTCAATTCCATACTGTGGCGACGTGAAGGCTCGTTCAGGATAGCCCACTTTATCAACATTTATATACAAATAACTAACTGAAATAACTATTCAGCAAGATCAGTTATTGATACCTCTAAAGATCTCTTTAAAGTAAATGTCAATATGCATCTTTTATTTATTCTGAACGTTTTTGGGTTGATCAGAGTATATTGGTGCTCCTAGTTAGTAATTCATGATTTCTGCTTCCTCTTGGTATAAATGTGGTCTACCACAGCAGCGGCCCATTTGTGTTAGCCAAAGTCCACAAGGGGGTACCCATAATTATGTTTCCACTACGCTCAGTGAGGTGGATGGGAAGGGAGAACTGCAGCCAAGAGAGGCAGCCTGGGCTTTACTCAGTCTCCATAACAGCCGTTAGACTCATCTACATGTCAACCATTTCTTTAGGAGCAAATCCATTGCAAATACAGTTTTCTTCAATAAATTCCAATATGCATTTCTCTGGGGCTCGTTTGTCAGATTAAAAGTACCTTTAGCAAAAAGCAACCCTTTAGGCCGGTATTAAACATAATACCAGTAATGCCAGCCTAAAGGCTTGTTTTCTGCTAAAGGTACTTTTAATCTGACAAGCAAGCTTCTTGGGTATTAATCCTGCATTTCTGTATGAAAAAGTTTAGCTTTTTTTATTGGTCTAATGTAATATTCTGATCTTAAATGCTGTGTTTTTATTAGCTGGAGGTGGGGAAAAATCATAATTAACAGAAATAAATGATTTATTGAATATGACCGTAAAAACATATGGATCATTTACTGGAACTGAGTGATTTGTCTCCCGTTGAAAAAGCCCCTCATGCCTACGTTTTGTATGGTGGAGGATCTATGATGCTGTGGGCCTTTTTCTTTTCTTCCAAGGTTCTGGGAAACCTGTTATAGTGCATTTGAACATTAACTCCATGAAATACATGGAGATTTTTCATTAGAATCTGATCATCACTGGTTCCTTAGATCTGTCTTCTGCTCATTCACTGCATTTTTTTTATTGATGAAAATAAACTATTAACACTTTATTTATTGGAAGCACTCTTAGTTTTCTGTATTTTTCCACACCTGCCTAAAACCTTTGAACTTTACTTTATATTTAACTGATTACTGCTGCAATGAAAGGAAGTTTTTAAAGGCTCATTTTTAGAAGAGGTACCAAGAAGTGTTGGCAGCACAAGAGAAATCAGAATTCTGCCTCTGAGACTTTAATAGTGCAGCTTGTCATGTGGAGTTTTGTAGATCTTTAAAGTTTTTTTTTTCCTCTTTATTTTTCAGGTTGGTAAAAAGGCATGAGACGCACCTCTCTGTGCTTGCATTAAGTAATATGGAGGTTTCCACCACGCTCGCCAAATGCCTTTATGAACTCAAGCGTTCGCTTCAGGCTTAACGCCAAATGGACAACCCGTACCATCCCCCGGTCCCGCTCCCGAGAAGAGGAGCGAGGCGCCGGTGAGCCGTAGCTGTTCCATGGGTGGAGGGACGGGGGAAGCAAAGGAGAGGAACCAGGACAAAGTTCTGCTGCTTCCACCTCCACCCCTAAAACTCTGCGTGACCCCTCACCTACTTCCTCGCCAACCTGTGTTCAACCGCCCTGCTCTCTACCATCACACACAGGGATAGAGAAGAGGGAGAGAAAAAGAACCTGCCTTTGGGGTTCTTCCACCAGCTGCCCACCAGGGGGAGCGCTTTGAGACTGCTTCCCTGAGGGACTCCACTGTCAAAACCCCAAACATGAGCACATTTTTGTTTGAGTGTAATAGTTTTTCTTCTTTTTTTATGTTTTTTGTGATCCTTTAAACAGGAGTGTGCTTGAGCTCTGGGTGGGCGGGGCCATGAAGAGGCAGGGCTGCCGAAGGTATCTCACAGGATTGGGTTGGAAGGAGGACTCAGCCGGCGACTGGAGCAGAGAAATTTTTCTTTAGAAACTCAGTAGCTTGGTTTTCTTACTTGAGTCAATATATTTTCACTTATTTATTATCGAAATGAATACCATTACAATTAATAAAAAAAGAATCTTGTAAATACTTTGTGAATATATATAAAGATCCTTTGATGCCGGAGCAGCCACTGGAGAACATGCTCTGTGGGGTAATAGAAGCATTACTTTGACAGGATTTACTAAAGTAGTATGTTTGTTTTATTTTACTTTTTTTTATGATCCTTGGTCACTTGTATCTAATGTGATTCTATACTCAGCAGTGGATGAATGTACTTAAACTTGTAAATAATTCTGCAAAGGTACTGATGCTGTAAAGCTTTGGGATGGGGGGAAAAAACAGTTTTTTGTGGAACTGTGACATTTTTTGTATTATAATACCTTGTAGAACTCATTTTGCTGGCTGAAAGAGTATGGAATAATATATCTCATGTCATTTTGTAGAAGAAGAAAAAATATTGAAGGTATTCTCTTTCCCTTCCTCGACTCCCACCTCCACATGCCCCTCCCCTCAACACGTGCACACACACAAGGAACATATAATCCACTGTAAACGTTTTTTGTCATCGTACGGGCACGATGCGCGTACCAAAATTTTTTTGTATTTGTAAATTGGTTTAAATACATGGAGTTTTTATACAGGTTTTCTCCTGTGTTCTTTGCTTTACGTGCAGGTATGATATTTTCTTCACTACTTTTTTCTATCTTAATATAGTGTGGAGTTTTATTGTACTATTTTTTCATTCTTACTACCATGCCACATTCCGGCTCACGTCCTCAGACTGTCCTCTCTCTACCGTGTGTTGTGTAACATTTGACTGCCTGTCGTATTAGCATCTGACCGGGGCAACCCAACCATCTTCATTTCTGCGGTGTCAGTAGGATGTGTGACTATACATAGACCTAACAGTCTGTTAGAGATTGGCTTTATTTACTTTGGTGACTGTTTATAGTTTTTAAATAAAACACTGAACATTTTGCCTGGGCTTTACTTTGTTTCCTGCTTTCTTTTGTTTGTTGGTCATGAGTTTTTCCACTCAAGTTCCAAGTCAATACATGCAATGTATTGAACAATTTCATTCATGCAGGAGGGGGGGAAAGGCTTTGTAAAGCAGCATGGCCCAATGTGGAAAAGTACTTGTCCCCTAAGCCTTATCACCATTTCTGCCAGAGCAACAACTGACATTGTACGTGTCTGGTAACTAGCAATGAGCCTCTTATGTCTCTGGAGGGATTCAAGCCCATTCCTGTTTACACAAATGTTTTTATTTCAGCCGCATGATGTTTTTTGAGCATAAACAGCCTGTTTAAGGTTATGCTACAACATTTCAGTCAGATTTAAGTCAGGACTTGGTCAAAACAGTACTTTTGGGCTTGAAAGTCATGAATGCCATTTGTATCCATGTAACTTTTTGTCCAGTCTCCTCCTTATTGTTAGATCATGAACCCTGACCTTAACCCAGCCCTGTTAGACCAGTGTAGCTTTAGATGTTCTGGGTTCTTTGGTCACCACCTGAATGTGTCAGGGATGCTCTCTTGGAGTAAGTTTTGGATGTTTTCTCCCTTTGTCTCTGATCGGTTCACTGCAGTTTGAAACAAATGTTTCTGTAACTCATTCCAGACTGAAAGATGGTCAGTGACTTTCTCATCTGTTCTTGGATTCTTTAATCAGGTTATGATGAATTGCTTTAAAAAAAATAGATATAATAGCCACTTTTTTCTTGCTTCAGCAGCTCTGACAGTAATCAGGTTTGTGTGTGGCTAGTAAGACGGCCATTTTTACATATTTGGGTTACTTTCTTTTTCCATAATAAATGGAGATAGCGTTTTCTCATAGACCATCTTGCCTGACGGTGTTTTTTCAACTTTAGCTAGAATCTGCCTTCTTTCACCTCCGTAACATTTCAAGACTCCGGCCGTCACTTACTGACTCAGTCACCGAAACTCTCATCCATGCATTTGTCACCTCCCGTCTGGACTACTGCAATGGTGTCCTGTCTGGGCTGCCCAACAAAGCCTTAGACAGATTGCAGTATGTCCAGAACTCAGCCACCAGGGTGTTAACCCACACCAAGCCCTGGCAGCACATCACCCCCATCCTCAAGAAACTCCACTGGCTGCCAATCAAACAACGCATCAGCTTCAAAATCCTCCTCCTCACTTACAAATCACTTCACTCACTGGCACCCAAGTACATCACTGACCTCCTCCACCCGCTCACCCAGTCACGGTCCCTGCGCTCCACCAGCAAGGACTTACTCTCCATTCCCCGCACCAGACTCAAGACCTTTGGTGACAGGGCTTTCTGTGTAATTGCCCCTACTCTTTGGAACACCCTGCCCCCTCCTATCCGTTTCGCCACTTCCCTGACACAGTTCCAAAAGCACCTCAAAACACACCTTTTCTCTCTTGCCTACCCTCCCTAAACCCCCACCCTGTCCCTACCCCCCCCTACTCCCACTCTTGTAAAGCGACCTTGGGTATTTTGAAAGGCGCTATATAAATTGAAGTTATTATTATTAACCGCTGATGGCATATGTTATGGAGTGGGGATGTTTTATCAGTATATAATGCTGTGTATTTTAAAATATGTACATTTATTTAGGAAGTATTTTAACAAAATCATCAGTGACCCAGCTATTAGCACCTTTGCTGTTCATCTCTCTTTGCTAATCCGACAGCACTTGGTCTTCTATAACATTTCAAGGTTATATAACAAGGTTGGTGCATACAGGATTAGGGATCTTTGAACATTATGGGTATTAATCAGCATTTTTAGAATCTTTCATTATTTGCTATTAAAGATTGTTTCTTTTTGCTATTTATTTTTAGTGATAGATTAGCTCATTTATTGCCAGGATACTACACTCCTGATCAAAATCTTAAGACCAGTCAAAAAATTGCAAGAATTTGCATTTTGCACTATTGGATCTTAAGAAGGTTCTAAGTAGAGCTTCACAATGTTAAAATGACAAATCAGTGCAAGAGACAAGAACATTTGAGCAGGGAATTGTCTGAAAACTGCATTTATACTCAAACATGATTTTTTCAGCTGATCAAAAGTTTAAGACCATAGCTCAAAAAAAACCGAAAACCCCCCAAAACAGAAATCAAAATGTCAAAAAAAAGGACTCAGTAATGAGTAGCTCCACCATTCTTGTTGATGACTTCAAACAATCGTTTAGGCATGCTCGATGCCAGTGTTTCCAGGAGGCTAGTGGGAACGTTGCTCCAAGTGTTGAAGATGGCTTCACGAAGCGCATCCATTGTCTGGAACTGATGTCCATTTTTGTAAACTTCCCTTGCCATCCATCCCCAAATGTTCTCAATTGGGTTTAGATCCGGGGAACATGCAGGATGGTCCAAAAGAGTGATGTTATTCTCTTGGAAGAACTCCTTTGTCAGGCGGGCATTGTGAACTGCAGCATTGTCCTGTTGAAAAACCCAATCATTACCACACAGACGAGGGCCCTCAGTCATGAGGGATGCCCGCTGCAACATCTCCACATAGCCAGCTGCTGTTTGACGCCCCTGCACAACCTGAAGCTCCATTGTTCCATTGAAGGAAAACGCACCCCAAATCATGATGGCGCCCCCACCACTGTGCCGTGTAGAAAACATCTCAGGTGGGATCTCCCTGTCATGCCAGTAACGTTGGAAGCCATCAGGACCATCAAGGTTACATTTTTTCTCATCAGAGAAGACAACTTTCTTCCACCTTTCAATGTCCCATGTTTGGTGTATCCTTGCAAAGTCCAAACGGGCAATTCTGTGGCGTTGAAGAAGACGTGGCCTTTGAAGACGTTTTTTGTTTCTGAAGCCCTTCTCTCGCAGATGCCGTCTGATGGTTATTGGGCTGCAGTCAGCACCAGTAATGGCCTTAATTTGGGCAGAGGATCGTCCCGTGTCTTGACGGACAGCCAATCGGATCCTGCGGCTCAGAGCTGGTGAAATTTTTTGGGGTCTACCACTTGACTTTTTTGTTCCATAACCCTCAGGATCATTTAAAAAATGCAAAATGACTGTCTTACTGTGTCCAACCTCAGCAGCGATGGCACTTTGTGAGAGGCCTTGCTTATGCAGCTCAACAATCCTACCACGTTCAAAGTCAGTGAGCTTTTTTGCTTTTGCCATCAGGAGGTCTTGACAGTGTAAAGACTTCACAGAAAATGACATGGAATCCAGATGTTTGCACAGCTTATGGCTTTTAAAGACTATGGTCTTAAACTTTTGATCAGCTGAAAAAATCATGTTTGAGTGTAAATGCAGTTTTCAGACAATTCCCTGCTCAAATGTTCTTGTCTCTTGCACTGATTTGTCCTTTTAACATTGTGAAGCTCTACTTAGAACCTTCTTAAGATCCAATAGTGCAAAATGCAAATTCTTGCAATTTTTTGACTGGTCTTAAGATTTTGATCAGGAGTGTATTGAAGTACATCGGGGAAAAACCCAGAACAATCGGTGATGAAGGACACGTGCACAGAGACGTTTGTTCAAATTAATTGCTGGAAGTTTGTAAAAAAAAATAGTTCAGTCAAATATGGAAAGTAACATTTTTCATCCAAGGGCGATCGATTCTTGGAAAGAAGCTGTTTTTGAGTATGTTTTAATTGAATGTTTCTGACTTGTTTCACTGATGGAAGTCGGTCAAACCTTGCATTGGCTGGGTGATCAGTAGCAATACATGTGGCCCTTCTTTGGACTCGTGCAGCATACACTGTGTCCAGACCTGGTAGATGGCATCCCACAATCTCCTGTGCTGTCATCAACACCTAAATCCTTCTTCTACTGCACAGTGCAGCTACCATACTACACAGTTATGCTGAGACACAAAGTGCTTTCAATGGTAGCTCTGTAAATGTTTTTTAACAGCTTAGGGGAAACTCCAGTCCATTTCAGTTTCCTGAGGAAGAAGAGCTGTTGTTGGGAATTCTTCACCAAGTGAAGGTGTTTACAGTCCAGGATAGGTTGGTGGAAATGTGAATGCCCAGGAACTTTAAGCTGTAGTGTCTACATGTTCCACCATCTCCCCCGGTATGCAGAGAGGAATGTGTTCAGTCCTCCTGAACCTCCTGTAGTCTACTATGAACTGGAAACTGGAAAATATGTACAAGTATTTTCTGCAGGTTGAGGAAATGTGTGGTAGGCTTCATTCAGCCAGCTGACCAGCAGTGCACAGGAACGGGTCAGCATCACCTTCTTCTGTGCTCCACTCTGACACTTTCTACAGGACTGTCTCAGAAAATTAGAATATCGTGAAAAAGTATACTAGTAGGCTATTCAACTAATCACTTGAATCGTTTAATTAACTCGAAACACCTGCAAGGGTTTCCTGAGCCTTGAAAAACACTCAGCTTGGTTCAGTAAACTAAATCACAAGTATGGGGAAGACTGCTGATCTGACTGCTGTCCAGAAGACCATCATTGACACCCTCCATCAGGAGGGTAAGACACAAAAAGAAATTTCTCAAATAATTTAAGAAAATAGTTCCTACGAATATTAGATTACAGCTATTACAGTTAATACACAGTTTATACAATTTTTACTGAATCTGTTTATAGTTTTTAAATAAAACACTGAACATTTTGCCTGGGCTTTACTTTGTTTCCTGCTTTCTTTTGTTTGTTGGTCATGAGTTTTTCCACTCAAGTTCCAAGTCAATACATGCAATGTATTGAACAATTTCATTCATGCAGGAGGGGGGGAAAGGCTTTGTAAAGCAGCATGGCCCAATGTGGAAAAGTACTTGTCCCCTAAGCCTTATCACCATTTCTGCCAGAGCAACAACTGACATTGTACGTGTCTGGTAACTAGCAATGAGCCTCTTATGTCTCTGGAGGGATTCAAGCCCATTCCTGTTTACACAAATGTTTTTATTTCAGCCGCATGATGTTTTTTGAGCATAAACAGCCTGTTTAAGGTTATGCTACAACATTTCAGTCAGATTTAAGTCAGGACTTGGTCAAAACAGTACTTTTGGGCTTGAAAGTCATGAATGCCATTTGTATCCATGTAACTTTTTGTCCAGTCTCCTCCTTATTGTTAGATCATGAACCCTGACCTTAACCCAGCCCTGTTAGACCAGTGTAGCTTTAGATGTTCTGGGTTCTTTGGTCACCACCTGAATGTGTCAGGGATGCTCTCTTGGAGTAAGTTTTGGATGTTTTCTCCCTTTGT
Organism: Fundulus diaphanus; assembly: GCA_037039145.1. NCBI lineage: Eukaryota > Metazoa > Chordata > Actinopteri > Cyprinodontiformes > Fundulidae > Fundulus > Fundulus diaphanus. The sequence goes on from CM073144.1 coordinate 33,220,624, forward strand.
CTCTGATCGGTTCACTGCAGTTTGAAACAAATGTTTCTGTAACTCATTCCAGACTGAAAGATGGTCAGTGACTTTCTCATCTGTTCTTGGATTCTTTAATCAGGTTATGATGAATTGCTTTAAAAAAAATAGATATAATAGCCACTTTTTTCTTGCTTCAGCAGCTCTGACAGTAATCAGGTTTGTGTGTGGCTAGTAAGACGGCCATTTTTACATATTTGGGTTACTTTCTTTTTCCATAATAAATGGAGATAGCGTTTTCTCATAGACCATCTTGCCTGACGGTGTTTTTTCAACTTTAGCTAGAATCTGCCTTCTTTCACCTCCGTAACATTTCAAGACTCCGGCCGTCACTTACTGACTCAGTCACCGAAACTCTCATCCATGCATTTGTCACCTCCCGTCTGGACTACTGCAATGGTGTCCTGTCTGGGCTGCCCAACAAAGCCTTAGACAGATTGCAGTATGTCCAGAACTCAGCCACCAGGGTGTTAACCCACACCAAGCCCTGGCAGCACATCACCCCCATCCTCAAGAAACTCCACTGGCTGCCAATCAAACAACGCATCAGCTTCAAAATCCTCCTCCTCACTTACAAATCACTTCACTCACTGGCACCCAAGTACATCACTGACCTCCTCCACCCGCTCACCCAGTCACGGTCCCTGCGCTCCACCAGCAAGGACTTACTCTCCATTCCCCGCACCAGACTCAAGACCTTTGGTGACAGGGCTTTCTGTGTAATTGCCCCTACTCTTTGGAACACCCTGCCCCCTCCTATCCGTTTCGCCACTTCCCTGACACAGTTCCAAAAGCACCTCAAAACACACCTTTTCTCTCTTGCCTACCCTCCCTAAACCCCCACCCTGTCCCTACCCCCCCCTACTCCCACTCTTGTAAAGCGACCTTGGGTATTTTGAAAGGCGCTATATAAATTGAAGTTATTATTATTAACCGCTGATGGCATATGTTATGGAGTGGGGATGTTTTATCAGTATATAATGCTGTGTATTTTAAAATATGTACATTTATTTTGTCAGTACGGACAGAGGAGGACCCAATAGCACAGTTTAGTCCAAAGGTTTAATAAGTATCTGGAGGTAGAAAGCAGGAATCTCGGTTCTGGATCACTGGTGGGAGTCAGAGTAACAAACAGGCAGACAGGTTACATATGCAAGGTTGCAGACGATCTGACAAATGTGGAGTGAAAAACTGGGCCTTATATACAAGAGGTGGTAATCAGAAAATGCAGAGCAGCTGGCAGGTTGACGGGAGCAGAGCAGAGACAGGTGCATGTCATCAGCCCAAGCAGAGAGCTCCTGACAGAACCCCCCCCCTAAGGGACGGCCCCAGAAGTCCCCAAAACGACATCACATAGGGTGGGCGGAGAGGGAGGCAGTGGAAGTTCAATACTCCTCTGAACGATCCGACTCTGTGGCCCCATCCTCCAAAAGGACCTGTGAGACGCCATCAGGGGCAAGGTCCCGATCAGAATCTGAGTCAGACACAGGGGCTGAGTTTGAGACGTGACGGGACCCCTTTGGACGACCTCTTTTGGCGGCAATTTGGTCCGGGTGCCGGCGGTGGAATTCAGTGATGAGAGTCCGGTCAATAATTCGACTGGCCGGAACCCAAGTTCTCTCCTGGGGTCCGTAGCCCTCCCAGTCAACAAGATATTGAAGTCCTCTACCTCTCCGTCTGGACCGAAGCAGGCGTCGGACGGTGTACACCAACCCACCGTCAATGAGACGAGGAGGAGGAGGAGGAGTTGTAGCTGGAACTAGCGGGGTTACATGCACTGGTTTAACTCTCGAAACGTGGAAAGTCGGGTGTACCTTCATGGAAGCTGGTAACTGGAGCCGGATCGCTGTTGGACTGATGACCCTCTGGATAAGGAATGGGCCGAGGAACCGAGGGGCCAGTTTGCGTGACTCTACCCGCAGCGGGAGGTCCTTTGCTGACAACCACACCTTCTGGCCAACGCGGTAAGTGGGTGCCGGCGTCCTCCGACGATTAGCCCCAGTGGCATAGCTGGTGGCTGATTTTAATAGTGTAGCGCGGGCTTGAGACCAGATGCGGCGGCACCGGCGAACACAGGCGAGGGCAGACGGGCAAGACACTTCTCCTTCCTGGCTGGAAAACAGAGGGGGCTGGTATCCATATACACATTGGAAAGGAGACATACCTGTGGCAGAGCAGGTGAGAGCGTTATGGGCGTACTCTATCCATGTCAGTTGTCGTGCCCAAGCCTGGGGTTTACGGGATACCATGCATCGGAGCGCCTTCTCCAGCTCTTGGTTTGCCCGCTCTGACTGGCCGTTGGACTGGGGGTGGAAACCAGAGGTGAGGCTGGCCGTGGCCCCTAGAAGATGGCAGAATTCTTTCCAGAATGTGGAAGTGAATTGGGGCCCTCTGTCTGAGACGACATCCCTGGGTAACCCGTGTAGGCGGAACACATGATCCATAACAACCCGGGCCGTCTCTCTGGCCGATGGCAGCTTTGGAAGAGGAATAAAATGTGCCATCTTACTGAACCGGTCAACCACAGTGAGAATGACAGTCATTCCATCCGATGGGGGCAGGCCTGTTACAAAGTCCAGTGAAATGTGGGACCAAGGTCGTGTGGGCACAGGCAGAGGCTGGAGTAGTCCAGCAGGTGGTTGGTTGGGGGACTTGTTCTGGTTGCAGGTGGGGCAAGCACGAACAAATTCCCTGACATCCCCTCTCAAGGAAGGCCACCAGAACCGCTGAGCAAGGAGATGGCAGGTGCGGGTTGAACCCGGGTGGCAAGCAAGGCGGGAGTTGTGTCCCCACTGAATGACCCGTGATCTTAAATTCTCTGGAACGAAGAGACGGCCATCAGGGCATGCGCTGGGGCCTGGTTGATCACGGAGGGCCTCTTGAACCTCTTTCTCAACATCCCAGGTCAGGGCTGCTACGATGCAGGAACCGGGCAGAATGGATGCAGGTTCCTGGGATGGGACGTCACCCTTCTGGAACTGGCGGGAGAGAGCATCTGGTTTGGTGTTACGAGAACCCGGACGGTATGACAAGGTAAAGTTGAATCTGGTGAAAAACAAGGCCCAGCGGGATTGTCTGGGGTTAAGACGCTTGGCACTGCGGATGTATTCAAGGTTTTTGTGATCCGTCCAAACCAGGAATGGAACTGTGGACCCCTCCAGCCAGTGACGCCACTCCTCCAGGGCAAGCTTGACAGCCAGCAGCTCTCGATCCCCGACATCATAATTGCGCTCCGCGGGTGAAAGCCGGCGTGAAAAAAATGCGCAAGGGCGCAGCTTGTTGTCCTCCACTGCCCGTTGGGAGAGTATAGCCCCAATCCCCACATCCGAGGCATCCACCTCTATGACAAACTGCCGGTCTGTATCTGGCATCTGAAGGATGGGAGCAGTGGTGAAACGGGTTTTGAGGATTTGAAAAGCTTTGTTAGCCTCTGGGTTCCAAACAAAAGGGTGTTTGACCCTGGTCAAAGCGGTGAGGGGAGCGGCAACTGTGCTGTAGTTCCTGATGAATCTCCTGTAAAAATTGGCGAAGCCAAGGAACTGCTGCAACTTCTTCCTGTTTTCTGGAACTGGCCAGGAAGTGACCGCGGAAACCTTTGCGGGGTCCATCTGGATGTTTCCTTCTCCCACCACATAACCCAGGAATGACACAGTCCGAGCATGAAATTCGCATTTCTCTGCTTTGACATAGAGCGAGTTCTCCAGCAGGCGGCGGAGGACCAGCTGGACATGATGAATGTGTTCAGCCAGAGTCTTAGAAAAAATCAAGATGTCGTCCAGGTACACAAAAACAAATTTATTCAGCATGTCACGCAGCACATCATTCACTAGAGCCTGGAACACCCCTGGAGCGTTGGTGAGACCAAATGGCATAACCAGGTACTCATAGTGACCCGTATGAGTGTTGAATGCGGTTTTCCACTCGTCACCTTCTCGTATGCGCACTAAGTGGTAAGCATTTCTAAGGTCCAGTTTGGTGAAGATTGTGGATCCCTGGAGCAACTCAAAAGCAGAGGTTAGTAAAGGCAGAGGGTACCTGTTCTTCACCGTGATGTTGTTCAGACCTCGATAATCAATGCAGGGCCGAAGAGAACCATCCTTCTTCCCCACAAAGAAGAACCCGGCACCAGCAGGAGACGAAGACGGGCGGATGATCCCAGCTGTGAGGGAATCCCTGACATACTCCTCCATGGCCTTTCTTTCAGGGGAAGACAACGAATATAGGTGACCCTTGGGAGGAGCCGTACCTGGAAGGAGGTCAATCGCACAGTCGTACGGACGATGTGGGGGCAGAGAAGTGGCTCTGGTCTTGTTGAACACTTCCCGGAGGCCATGGTAGCATTCTGGGACATTTGAAATGTCAGGAGTGGCACTGGGAGGTACTGAGCTGGCAGGCAACGAGGCAGCACGCAGACAGGTCAGATGGCAGTCATTTCCCCACTCCATGACCGTTCCGGAGACCCAGTCGAGGTGGGGATTGTGGAGACGGAGCCATGGATATCCCAGGATCAGGGGTTGGCTGGGAGACCTGAGCAGATGGAAGCGGATGGTCTCTTGGTGGTTGCCTGACAACAACATCAATATGGGAACAGTGATGTGGGTGACGATTCCGATCATATGACCTTCCAGGGTCCGGACTGGAATGGGGGCGGGCAACTGGTGGCTTTCTACGCCCAGCTGACGAGCTAGTTCAGTATCCATGATGTTTGCTTCGGCGCCAGAGTCCACCAGGGCTGCAAGAGTGCGGACAGTATTAGACGTGTGAAGATCAACTTGGATCAGAAGTTTACGACTGACGGAGGACTGAAAGTTCATTGAGCTCACCCAGACTCCTCCTACATCTGGGGAGCTTTGGCTTTTGCTGGACAGGTGGCGACTCGATGTCCACCTCCGCCACAGTAGAGGCACAGGTTGGACGTGATGCGTCGCTGGCGCTCAGTAAGTGTTAAAGAGGCACGGCCGATCTCCATCGGTTCAGACTGATCTAGCTGGTTAGATCTTGTGGCAGAGGAAGATGGAAAAGCAGCTGAACCGCTCCATGCACTGGTGGACGGATTGTGGCGACCTCTCTCACGACGGCGGGCCTGGATCCTATGGTCGATGCGGACAGCCAGGGCAATGGCTTCGTCGAGGGTGGAGGGTTGATCGTGGGCAACCAGTTCATCCTTGATGTAGTCTGCCAGACTGTGAAGGAAGGCGTCCACCAATGCATCCCCATTCCAGGAGCTCCGACTCGCCACGGTTCTAAAATCAATTGAATGATCTGCCACTGACCTCCGCCCTTGGCGAATGCACATCAGAGTCCGTGATGCCTCAGTAGTTGTGGACTCCAAGTCGAAGACCTTGAGCATTTCTTCAGAAAACTGATTAAAGGTAGCACACGCAGGCGTCTGGCGCTCAAACTCTGCCGTTCCCCACAGTCGAGCTCGTCCCGTCAGGTGTGTAATCACATAGCCGACTTTAGCCCCTTCAGTGGCAAAGGTTCTGGGTTGCAGGGAAAACTGGACACGACAGCTTGTCAGAAACGCCCGTACCTGAGTTGGATCGCCGTTGAACCGCTCTGGATTGCCAATCTTGGGTTCAGGGGCTTCAGCAGCAGCGGCCATGACCAGAACTGGTGATTCAGGAGCTGGACCAGATGATAAAGCAGCTGGAGCTTGGTCGACAGGCGGACTGGCTAACACTGGGCTGCTGGGTTGACTGGCTGGAACAGAGCTGGAGGACGCAGACGAGGGGTTTAGGTTAGTGAGAAGTTGAATTATCATTGCGAGTTGTTGTTGCTGCTGCTGAATTTGCTGTTGCTGTTGATGACCAATCTGAAGCATGGAGGCCATGTCGCCAGCCATGCGGTTCACCTCTCGCTCTGTTTGCTCCAGGCGTTGCATGGCAGTAGGTTGATCCGGTCCGTTGGTCTCCATGCTGGGTTGAACATGCGCTGGATCCATGTGTTTTGGTCAGATCGTTCTGTCAGTACGGACAGAGGAGGACCCAATAGCACAGTTTAGTCCAAAGGTTTAATAAGTATCTGGAGGTAGAAAGCAGGAATCTCGGTTCTGGATCACTGGTGGGAGTCAGAGTAACAAACAGGCAGACAGGTTACATATGCAAGGTTGCAGACGATCTGACAAATGTGGAGTGAAAAACTGGGCCTTATATACAAGAGGTGGTAATCAGAAAATGCAGAGCAGCTGGCAGGTTGACGGGAGCAGAGCAGAGACAGGTGCATGTCATCAGCCCAAGCAGAGAGCTCCTGACATATTTAGGAAGTATTTTAACAAAATCATCAGTGACCCAGCTATTAGCACCTTTGCTGTTCATCTCTCTTTGCTAATCCGACAGCACTTGGTCTTCTATAACATTTCAAGGTTATATAACAAGGTTGGTGCATACAGGATTAGGGATCTTTGAACATTATGGGTATTAATCAGCATTTTTAGAATCTTTCATTATTTGCTATTAAAGATTGTTTCTTTTTGCTATTTATTTTTAGTGATAGATTAGCTCATTTATTGCCAGGATACTACACTCCTGATCAAAATCTTAAGACCAGTCAAAAAATTGCAAGAATTTGCATTTTGCACTATTGGATCTTAAGAAGGTTCTAAGTAGAGCTTCACAATGTTAAAATGACAAATCAGTGCAAGAGACAAGAACATTTGAGCAGGGAATTGTCTGAAAACTGCATTTATACTCAAACATGATTTTTTCAGCTGATCAAAAGTTTAAGACCATAGCTCAAAAAAAACCGAAAACCCCCCAAAACAGAAATCAAAATGTCAAAAAAAAGGACTCAGTAATGAGTAGCTCCACCATTCTTGTTGATGACTTCAAACAATCGTTTAGGCATGCTCGATGCCAGTGTTTCCAGGAGGCTAGTGGGAACGTTGCTCCAAGTGTTGAAGATGGCTTCACGAAGCGCATCCATTGTCTGGAACTGATGTCCATTTTTGTAAACTTCCCTTGCCATCCATCCCCAAATGTTCTCAATTGGGTTTAGATCCGGGGAACATGCAGGATGGTCCAAAAGAGTGATGTTATTCTCTTGGAAGAACTCCTTTGTCAGGCGGGCATTGTGAACTGCAGCATTGTCCTGTTGAAAAACCCAATCATTACCACACAGACGAGGGCCCTCAGTCATGAGGGATGCCCGCTGCAACATCTCCACATAGCCAGCTGCTGTTTGACGCCCCTGCACAACCTGAAGCTCCATTGTTCCATTGAAGGAAAACGCACCCCAAATCATGATGGCGCCCCCACCACTGTGCCGTGTAGAAAACATCTCAGGTGGGATCTCCCTGTCATGCCAGTAACGTTGGAAGCCATCAGGACCATCAAGGTTACATTTTTTCTCATCAGAGAAGACAACTTTCTTCCACCTTTCAATGTCCCATGTTTGGTGTATCCTTGCAAAGTCCAAACGGGCAATTCTGTGGCGTTGAAGAAGACGTGGCCTTTGAAGACGTTTTTTGTTTCTGAAGCCCTTCTCTCGCAGATGCCGTCTGATGGTTATTGGGCTGCAGTCAGCACCAGTAATGGCCTTAATTTGGGCAGAGGATCGTCCCGTGTCTTGACGGACAGCCAATCGGATCCTGCGGCTCAGAGCTGGTGAAATTTTTTGGGGTCTACCACTTGACTTTTTTGTTCCATAACCCTCAGGATCATTTAAAAAATGCAAAATGACTGTCTTACTGTGTCCAACCTCAGCAGCGATGGCACTTTGTGAGAGGCCTTGCTTATGCAGCTCAACAATCCTACCACGTTCAAAGTCAGTGAGCTTTTTTGCTTTTGCCATCAGGAGGTCTTGACAGTGTAAAGACTTCACAGAAAATGACATGGAATCCAGATGTTTGCACAGCTTATGGCTTTTAAAGACTATGGTCTTAAACTTTTGATCAGCTGAAAAAATCATGTTTGAGTGTAAATGCAGTTTTCAGACAATTCCCTGCTCAAATGTTCTTGTCTCTTGCACTGATTTGTCCTTTTAACATTGTGAAGCTCTACTTAGAACCTTCTTAAGATCCAATAGTGCAAAATGCAAATTCTTGCAATTTTTTGACTGGTCTTAAGATTTTGATCAGGAGTGTATTGAAGTACATCGGGGAAAAACCCAGAACAATCGGTGATGAAGGACACGTGCACAGAGACGTTTGTTCAAATTAATTGCTGGAAGTTTGTAAAAAAAAATAGTTCAGTCAAATATGGAAAGTAACATTTTTCATCCAAGGGCGATCGATTCTTGGAAAGAAGCTGTTTTTGAGTATGTTTTAATTGAATGTTTCTGACTTGTTTCACTGATGGAAGTCGGTCAAACCTTGCATTGGCTGGGTGATCAGTAGCAATACATGTGGCCCTTCTTTGGACTCGTGCAGCATACACTGTGTCCAGACCTGGTAGATGGCATCCCACAATCTCCTGTGCTGTCATCAACACCTAAATCCTTCTTCTACTGCACAGTGCAGCTACCATACTACACAGTTATGCTGAGACACAAAGTGCTTTCAATGGTAGCTCTGTAAATGTTTTTTAACAGCTTAGGGGAAACTCCAGTCCATTTCAGTTTCCTGAGGAAGAAGAGCTGTTGTTGGGAATTCTTCACCAAGTGAAGGTGTTTACAGTCCAGGATAGGTTGGTGGAAATGTGAATGCCCAGGAACTTTAAGCTGTAGTGTCTACATGTTCCACCATCTCCCCCGGTATGCAGAGAGGAATGTGTTCAGTCCTCCTGAACCTCCTGTAGTCTACTATGAACTGGAAACTGGAAAATATGTACAAGTATTTTCTGCAGGTTGAGGAAATGTGTGGTAGGCTTCATTCAGCCAGCTGACCAGCAGTGCACAGGAACGGGTCAGCATCACCTTCTTCTGTGCTCCACTCTGACACTTTCTACAGGACTGTCTCAGAAAATTAGAATATCGTGAAAAAGTATACTAGTAGGCTATTCAACTAATCACTTGAATCGTTTAATTAACTCGAAACACCTGCAAGGGTTTCCTGAGCCTTGAAAAACACTCAGCTTGGTTCAGTAAACTAAATCACAAGTATGGGGAAGACTGCTGATCTGACTGCTGTCCAGAAGACCATCATTGACACCCTCCATCAGGAGGGTAAGACACAAAAAGAAATTTCTCAAATAATTTAAGAAAATAGTTCCTACGAATATTAGATTACAGCTATTACAGTTAATACACAGTTTATACAATTTTTACTGAATCATTTTCACACTTAGCCTATTAATTTATGTATTTAAAATACTAAAATATATGAGCAAAAAATGCTCAAATCTACCATTATTTATTAATGTATTTACAATTCTACTGACGTGTCTATTGAATTGGCCGTCGACATACCTGCATCTTGGATTCCTTTGGTGCGTAAACGAAACCTAATTGAATATATTGACATTGCGCTGTAATGTTCCGCGCTTCCAACAGGGGGTGCCAGAGGCGCAACTTTGCAGCTAGACTGCAAGACATGTGGCAGAGACTTTCTGAAATCTATGCCTCATTTTTAGCACAGACTACTTCTCAATTATATTCATTCGGCCCGACAACAGCGCAAGGCCTTAGAAGCTGAAAGCACTTGATTGAGCAGAATTTAGCCTCAACTCCGTTCAAAGGTGAGTAGCGCTAATTTGCATTAGCTAACCGGAGCTAGCTGCTTGGAAGCTACAGGCGACGTAAGCAGGTGGTGTTATTCAAAGCCGCTAGCTTTGAGCTAAATTCGCCTAGCTAGCTAGCTGGGTTCTGACCTTCATTGCAGTCGTTGTGGCTAATCATAAACGGTATCTAGACGCTCTGTTTGGAGCACTAATTACAGGGAGGTAGCTGTCAGAAGGCTCTGGTTGTAGTTAGCTACAGTTGCCCTGCTGTCCAATAACAATCATGTTGTTACCGTCGCGTCGGCACAAGTTGGTGCTAATTCTGTGTCGCCAGTCTGGAGGCCTTGCTCGCCAAAACAGTTTTTTAAAATATAAATAACGATGGTTTCTCTCATTTCTCTCTCTATATATATAAGATCCCGTTTAATACAATTAGATTTGGATGAATATTTGAAATCGGTTAATGTAAATGGAACCCGATTAAACAAAGTTGGGTTGACAGTTGGAAAAACAAAGCTCAGCAGTGGTGCTTGCGTTTTGACATGATCTCTGCTGAGTGATTAGAAATGTCTTTAGGCCAGAGCATCAGACTGACTCGCTAGTCTCGGTGACATTTGAATGTTTCACTCAGATAGATTTTTATGTATTCAACTATTTGGAAAGTTTCTGCTTCAATCCCCAGAAACGCAATATGCAAGACAAAGGGGTTTTGCTCGCTCTGTTGGCCATATAGAGGCTACCGATTGGCTTGTTTACCATGATTCAAACTTGGTTAAGTTTGATTTTCTTCATAGGAAAGGCTGAACGCAGCAAAGCGGCAGAGACCTGACTCGATAGAGTCTAAGCAGGTTGTTACCTGCATTGGTTTTTGGGTTTCAGCAGGAAGTGAGTTACAGAATTAAACCTTCGTCTTGTTTCACATTCAGTTTGATTCAGCGGTTTCATTTCATGCTTCAAATTTTGATCCAACTCCACGTTTTCATCCACGAAAACCCCCCAATCAGATAATTTACCACACCAAGGGATCCACTGCAACCTGCCCTTGTCAACATGATTGAGAAATTGGAAATCTTCCGCAACTGTAAAACGACAACGTCAGCAATTTGGCAGAGCTCTATATTCCACAGCTAATGCTCGCCTGGTCCTGCATGACACTCATCAACCTCTTTTTTATGTAATAATAATAATAATAATAATAATAATAATCAAACTGATGAGAAATATCTCATATTTTAGTTTTCCTTCGCTGATGGACCTTATTTTGAAGATCTTAAGCAACGTAGTGCTTTGATTTCTAGTATGTTTCAAATCATTAAATGAATTTTAATATTAGACAAAGAAATACCCGAGTAACTACAAAATCTGACTTTTGAATGATCATGTTATTTGTCGCAAAAAAAAACGCTATCCAACCCAGTCTGATCCTTTGTGAAAGAGTAATCATCCCCTAAACCCAAGACCTGGTGGCATTAGTTGCCATTAATTTGTGGCAACTAGCAATGGGTGATTGTCGTGGAGGACCCTCTCTTCAAAGGCTTTTGAGGATGAATAATTATGTTTTTCATGCCACAGGACCGCAGTCCGATTTAAGCCTGGACTTTCTGCATGTATAATCCAGGCGTGCTTGAGGTAAAGGTTATGAATTTGTGGCCGGAGATTCTCCTTCAGGATTGTCTGAAAGACAGTAGAATTCATCCATCCATTGCTTATGTTAAATGATCCTAGTCTTGAAGCAGCAAAATTGCTCCCAAAACCATCACACTACCACCACCATGCTTGACTGTTAGTATGATTTTCATTTTGTTTGTTTTGAGCAGTTGGCTTTGGGACTCTTCCACAGGTGCCATCTTTGCCCAGTCTCTTGGTTACCATTGAATTATGACCTTTGACACTAGCTGTGTCAGAGGCCTGCAGTGCTTTAGTTGTATTTCTGGGTTCTTCTGGGACATCCTGGATGACTTGTTGAACTCCTGAAGTAATTTTTGCCGAGTGGCCACTCCTTGGATGGCTTACCGTTTGTAACTTAGTCACTCTCTAGGTGGTACTCTGGAGTCCCAAAGCCTTAAAAGTAGCTCTGTAGTAAGTTTGCCACAACTCAGAAAAGTGATCAAACACAATTTGTAATAAATGTTTTACAGGCATACTGTCCTTTCCAATAATATTTCAGAAAAAAAATAACAAATCACAGTTTGACATAATTTTCCTATTGTCTTAATTGAGGTGAAACCCATATGAAGGCAATCTCGCTCCCATTTAGGAAAAAATAAGTAAAAAGTGTTGCTTAAACGGCCAACCAGTAGACTAGACAACACACGGTGTCCCTGTCCTGTATGTAAGGATGTGCCGTGGATTCAGGCGTGCAGTTAATTGGAAAACTGTTTTTTCCTACAGCATAAACAAGGATCTGGTTCTTGCAGATCTATTCTGCAGCGGCTCTGTTCATTTTCTGTGTTTTAGAATTTTGCATGAAAGTTTCTTTAAAGGAGCGATAAGTAATACTGACACTTAGTGGTTGAAAGCGGTACAACACCTTCCACTCACAACAATCTAAGGCTATGTTGACACTGCGGGGAATGCGACCAAAAGCCGATCTTTTTGCACCCATGCGGCCTATGGTCGTCTTTTTCATGGCAGAGTGAAAATCCCAATTCTGATCTTTTCACCCCCACCCCCCAAAATCAGATTTGTGCCACTTCCATATGTGGTACTAATTTGGATACGTATCGGATATTTTTCGAAGCGTCCGCAGTCTGAACGGTCATGTCGCATTTTATCCGTCTTTCATGTCACTCTCCTGCCTCTCACTACACATCATCACAGCAGCAGCAGCTCTTAGCGCTCCATAAAAGAGCATTGTTAATTAGGACTGGGCGATAAATCGATTTAAATGTTTAATTCAAATTTACAATTCTTTAAGATTTAATTTGTGGAAAATCAGGATTTTATTTTACAAATGCTTTTATTGGGCTTCCATGAAGAGAATAGCATGCAATGCTGACTACATGGTTGGGAAAATATATTGTCAAAATATTGTAAAGAGGAAGACCAGACACTAAGTTATTCATTTACTCCCATCAGGGATCGATAAAGTAGCTACTTGCTGAGGCCCATAAATTCTGCGATGCAGAAAACACGGACAGAATCACATAATTCAAAGTAAACAGTTAAACCCCGTATCTACCAAACAAACAGGACTGCAGGGGACTCGGCGTGCTAGCAAAGAGCTGATCACTTTCTTGACCAAACAAGTGCAGCCAACTAAAGCTGGGCTTACACTTTGCGATTTTATTTATTTATTTGCCCTTTTTGGGCTGATTCTTCAGTCGAGCGAGACATTTTTGGATCGGGCCGAGTTTCAGCTTCGTGCGTCCTGCGATGTGTAGTATACAGGGGGTAACGAGGGGCAATTAGCTGCTCACGACCACCTCCTGATCAGGAATCCTACGGTCAGATGAAAATCAAACATGTTTGAAATTCATTCGGCCCTCGTGAGGTGATCATGAGCACATCCTGCTATTGAAGCAGAGCTACAAGCGTCTACGATCCAATTTCCCCCAACCTCTCGCGCTGCGCATGTGCAAACAAGGGAATTATTCGTCTTCTTCTCAGATGAAAACATAGGAGTGGAGAGAAGCATGACGGCGGTGTGTGTGACAGGGAGTCAAACTACGGAGGAGCAACTCGTAGGGCTGGATAATATAGAAAAAAAGCACATCAATAAAATAGAAATATGATGATCGATATCGATAATTATCAACTGATTCAAAACATATTTTAAGTGCAGCCTTGGCCATTTTATGCTGTTGGCTTAGGGACCTGTTTTTAGATATAGGACACACAAACACTGAATTCAAACTCAATCCTTTATTCAATCAAGTTTTTACCAAAACTGCAAGTATTTAAAAAATTAAAAGGAATGTGTGCTCTCTTTTGAAGGTGACGGAGCGTTCCTGGGTCTACGTTTGTGATTGGTTTGACGGATGTAATGACTATAATATTAACCTGCATGGCTGCAATGCAAAAGGAAGGAAAACTGTTCTATTGAACTTTTTATTTACCCTTTTTTTTCTATCATCGATATGTCTATCGATCGATATATATTGTTATTGAATTATTGTCCAGCCCTAGCAACTTGTAGAATTGCCAAGGCAGTACATTCCGTTCTAGTGAGCCTCATATAATAGTGAGCATTGACACTTCCGTCTTTTTCTTCTTCTACTGTTTACGTTTGGCTTCCGGATAGACGAGTCCAACAAGCGTCATCTCTCTGCGGCGCTAAGTCTGACGTGTGGTTTTTGGATGTACAGCGTGAGCAGTCAGATCGCATCAGAGCATTGGGCCGTACAGATCAGATATTGTGAGCTGTGAACTTTTCAACCCTGTGGTTTCGTCGTACAGTTTGAGCTGTATCTGAGTACAACGATGGAAAATATCGTACAGTGTATGCCCGCCATAAAGGCTCCCTCCCACATACTTGCGGACATGAGTCCTGGCACGCAAAGCGCTTGTTCTTACAACTGCTGTCTCCCAGTATTCTGCTTGGCGGGAAGAAGTCTTCCCATCAAACTGTTTAAAAGTGACTGAGAGCGGATGGACTGAACTGCTCCAAGCAGGCGAGGACGTGCGGCTTCACTAGCTCTCTGTGCCACGCATCGACAGGTGCGCGATTATGAAGCGCCAAAGAAGCCAAAAGCTGGCTTTGGCGCTTCATATGTATCACCATGGGACCTGCTGAAGAAGAAACGGCTCTAGGAGCCGACTAGCTTAACAAACATGCTAACTACCTCCTCGCTTCATGCCACTGGCAGAAAGTGCAGGAGATGTATTGATTTGTCACAAGAAATGTAGGCGATTGATACGCTTGACTGTGAAGGATAGCATATGCGCCAACAGTCCCCGTGGCTCACAGTATATACACAGGACAGTACCCATCAGACCCAGCTGCAGAAACAAATTAAAGGGGGGCTTTCTATTTTTTTCAGAGGTGCACACTTTTTCAGCAAACATTTTATTTACTTCAGGCTGAACAGTTGCTCTGTGATCATTCCTACAGTGCTGAGGAAAAAAATATCTCAATAAAATCCCAAAATCTACAAAAATGTGTTGCCAATCGGGCTTCTTTTCAACACGTTGGGCTGGAAAAATAGCTTTGAGCGGGTTGTTAAACTTTGGGCTGCTTTTCACAACATTTGGTAGGTTTTTAGAAAGAATTAATAGGAAAATCATATCGAAATAGTTGCCATTATGTGGCAGAAAAGTAGAAACAAACAAAAAAAGACATCTCCTTGCACTCATTTTATTAGTTAATTTATTCTGAAATGTGTGGAATCTGCAGAACTTGATATAATCAATGATTAATATTCTCTTAATCAAGTGTCCCTATGAAGTGGTCAATGTCAATTTTAAATGCCTCAAATGGGTTGAGATCCATAGACATATATACGTATGTAATGTCTATGTTGAGATCTACTGAACAACCTCAAAATGTTTCAGCTATGGTAGCTAGGGGGCACGAGGAGCAGAACCGAGCAGTGAAACCTAATGAAAGAAACTTGGGTTACTTGACGGCAGAAGGGATCACTGCTTTGTTCTGATCCTTGTGCTGAGCTGCTACAGTTACCTCTCCTAGTATGAATATTTACTTCAGTCAGTGTTCAGTCTGACATCAGCGCTTATGTTTATCAAAGCATCTGTTAATACTTGTTGACATTTGAGTTAATTGATTGGACACAGCACTACACTGTGATGCCAGATCTGACTGTTTCTAGCCCAAACACAATGTAAAACCCGCCCGACTAAAAAAAAAAAAAAAATAACAGCCCAAAGATCACTTTGCCAATCACGTTGTCATAGCAACTGCTGAGTGGTTTACCAACAGCTTCCCAGCATGAGTTGTAAACCTATCTTAATGTAAAATTTCTCTCTCCATGAAACATTTTTCGGTTGATCAATAGATCTCAACCCATTTGAGGCATTTAAAATTGACATTGACCACTTCCTAGTGACACTTTAACCAGAGACTATTAAGCATCGATTATATCCACAGATTTCACACATTTCAGAGTAAATGAACTAATTACTAATGGGGTACCGCGAGCGAGCTATTTTTAGAAACGTAACGTCACGATGACGTCACATCACGTGGTACGCAGTAGGACAAACTCCCAAACCCGCCACTGTTTTGCTGTGGAAGAGACGTGCGTTAGCCTAGGTTGTACTGTTTAAAAGACTGCTTTTTCCAAAATCTAAGACCATGGTTTATAAACATTGTTGCTATGGAACGTGCAACAGCGACTCGAGGTACGCTGATCGGCCGCATATGAAGGATGTTTTCTTCATTACTTTCCCGAAATTCAAGAGTGCCAAGGAGAAATGTGTGCGCTTGGTCCATCGGTGCGGTCGGCCTACATATGTAGCAAGGATTTTGTCGGAGGAAAGGGCACAACCGAAGAACATCCTGACCCAATTCCAGCGACATCAAGTAGTGAACAGGTAAGATTATTTTGGTGGCCGAGATGTTAATAATGAAACGCCTGCTACCATGATAGCATATAGGCTATCATGGTAGCAGGCGCTAACATGATACCCTGCTACCAGGATAGCCTACTCAAAAACATTTCAAATGAGACAAACATTAAACATATACCGATCCCTGGACGGTGATTACAAACAAAAAAACGGCCGACGACGGCATGACCGCCGCGCAGGAAAAAAAAAAAAACAAAGCTTACCGTTCGATCGACTCGGCCCATTTTCCGGTCTTTTTAAGCCCTCGACACTCAAGCCATCGTTGGAGCTGAAGGTTGGTGTGTTCTTCGACAGTGCGACCAGTAAACCGTGCGCCTGGGACATCGTTTTGGGAAAGTTTAATGGCTGCAAAGTCGGTCATATCGCTGGTTCTGTTGCTGGTTGCTACGTGCGTTCTCTATCGGTTTGTCCTACCTAAGCGGCAAAAGGGGCGTTGCTCTTGAGGCGGTGACGTCACGTGCGCGGTACCCCATTAGTGCAAGAGGTCTTTTTTTTTTTTTTATGTAAAAGTTTTTACTTTTCTGCCACACAATGACAACTATTTTGATATCATTTTCATATCGGTTCTTTCTAAAAAAAAAAAAAAAAAATCACTAAGTGTTGTGAAAAGCAGCCTAAATTTTAACAACCAGCCCAAGATGGGCAACGTGTTCAAAAGAAGCCGAATTGGCAACATGTAGATGTTTGGTATTTTATTGAGATTTCTTTTTTAGCAGCTGTGAGAGGGGTCACAGAGCCACTGTTCAGCCTGAAGCAGATAAAGTTTTTGCTGAAAAAGTGTGCCCCCGCCCCCCTGAGAACATAGAAAGGACCCCTTTAACTTATTTCTGCTGCCGGGTCTGATCAGGTGTACTGAGCGTACGTGAGCCGTGAGGACTGTCCTCGGATGTTTTATCCTTCATAGTCGAGTGCACCAATCACCTACATTTCTTGTGACGAATCAATACGTTTCCCAAGCTTTCTGCCAGTGGCTACTCAGCTGCCCTCACCCCCCCCCCCCCCCCACCACCACTGCACTCCCCCACAACGGTTGCCCATTTACCTGTTACTGTCTGAATATGCGCTTAAACTGCATCTTTTAAAATGATCTACCCCCATCTGAATCATATTATCCAATGAAATGTATTACAGTTCTGTACGTGAGCCTAGTCAACAAATCACGTCGACCACCAATTTTCCCATCCGCAGCAGCGGTGTGGCCATTATAAGATGAACTATAGAAGAAGTTATGCGCATCAGCGCATAACTTCTTCTATAGTTCATCTTATAATGAAGTGTAGAAGAAGACTTCTTCTAAATGAATAAATTTTTCGTGTGAATAAATCTTTATTTCTTAATTAAATTTAGGTTTTGCTTAAAGTTTTTACAAAGAAAATGTTTATTTACACATCTTGTGTGGGTAAAAGAACACTGTAATTGTGTAATTATCAGACCGCCATTACATTTTTCATTTGTCGCACCACACTTTGGGAATCCCTGTCCTAGACAAAGATTAATAACAAAATCAGCATGTCTGCTCTAAAATGCTGGCATAGAATACATCTAGAACAGAAGTTCCCAAACTCAGCCTGCGACCCCTGGATAACAGTACCACCGACTGGTGACCCCCTTTTGGCAGTTTTTAAAATAAAATATAAAATAAAATTACGAGAATAAAGTAGCATTTTATAAGAACTTTTTCAAAAAAGTGCAGCCTTTCTCCTGCATTAAAGTGAGTAATGTTGAGCATCTTGTAAAGTTTGTACTTTGGTATTTGTTTCACAAATACAGAAATGGAAAATCTTTTTAGCACGTCGGCATCAAATCGTCTTGTGACCCCTACTTTGCTCTAGAACATGCCAGCTGGAGCTGAAGATTCTAGCGTTTTTGTGATTTTCTTTTTATAGAGTAACACAAGCAAAACAAGCTGCCGGGGCAGCTAGCCTGCACTCTGCTGCTTTGCAGACACGGAGCTGTTTGGCTCATCACCTCAACAGTCATGTGACTCCATTTGCCTTTTGCAACTGGAAATATTTCAAACCAGCCAAATCTACCCTTCTCTGAATTCTTGATGATGTGTTGTCAGCTTTCGCTTTTTCATCCAGCTAACCAGCAGTGCTCTGCTACCTATGCTGCGTGCAGCTGGAGGAAACTGGTCAGTCCGGTTTGTTCTCTGGCATTTAATCAAAAGCACTTTAAAATCACAGAATCGTTATGAGGTCTTGTTTACTTTTGTTCAAACCTTAGCATGCTTTCATGCCACTATCTGACCTATTTGAAGCATAGTGAGTAAGCACACTGATCCTTTCTTGACCGGATTATTGATGTGCCCCAGTGAGAAATTGACTAGATGTAAAGCACACTTAAAGGGGATGTCCGGTCAACAAGGAAAAATCAGGGTATCATTAGGCCCGTTTACACTACACTTTTTTAACCGAGCCGAGACCAGTCCGAGCTCGGTAACCAAGATAACTCTTGTGTGTAAACGGTCAGCAGACTGAACCAGACCGCGCTAACCATAACCGGACCGCGCTAACTGCAGACCAGCTCTTGGGTAGGTCTCGGCCTGGTTCTATTTTATCCCGGTTTCTGATAACGAAGAGCGCATGAGCAGACGGCATCATGCCCTTACAGTCAGCTGACTGTCAGCGGGTTTTCCGGCGTGTCTGGCTGCACGTCCCGATTCACACTCCATTCAGACAAATTTCAGACATTCATAATAATACTAGCTTCCTTACCGTGCCACACGGTTTCCAGTGATTCTGCTTAGCAGCGCAATGAACCTCAGCGTCTGTCGTTGTTTCCTGCATCTGTAAATCCTTATTAGACGTTCGTTTGTCTCATCCACTTCCCAAAAAGCCAACTTTCTCAAGTAAATTCACCAATGGTTGCCTTCTTCCCCTGACTCTCTGCAAACACCGAAATATCACAATATCAAGCATAACTTCCTGAATGTTACGGGCGCAGCTGTGTGTGTTTCGCTGCTTCCGCCTTCAATCCCAGAGAGCGATAGTACCGCAGATCGCCACTAGGGGGCGAGGAGCAACCAAGGAACCGAGATAGCGTTGTGTGTAAACGGTCGTCAGAAACGAGGCTCGGCCTGGTAACTGGACCAAGCTCGGACTGGTCTCGGCATGGCTCGGTTTTTTAGGTGTAGTGTAAACGGGCCTATTAGCTATAACTAAAACTAATACATTTGTGGTTATTTAATGAACTTATCTTTAATCAATAAGAAAATAAAAACATAAATTGTCGTCTGAATCACTGTGTATGGGGGCTGACATGACTGCCCAAATATGGGCAGTAAGGGGCGTTTGACATCACATCCAGCGACGTGGAAGAGCGGAAGCGGCAACAGTATTTCTCTCCGCTTTCCATGCAAAGTCAATAGGAGCCGTTCTACACAGCTGCGATCATCAATAATTATTTCGGATTTCCAGAGGACTTCACCGCTGACATTCCCAAGAGCTATTGCTGAAGCAACAATGCCCACGTGCATGGCCATCGGATGTTCCAACACAACTGGTAAAAGAGGAAAAAACATAGCTTATTTCAACACAGTCACTTCAGCGATCTCTCCTCCGCTGTGTGTGTGTGTGTGTGTGTGCGCGCTCAGCTGCAGCGCCGGTGCAAAGCCGTGATCAGCCCAGCATGTGCTGGAATGCTCTTATATTTTAATACTTATACTATAATATATTTTAATACTTATACTATAATAATCAGCTAACTTAAGTCACTTCAGCGATCTCTCCTCCGCTGTGTCTGTGTGTGTGTGCGCGCGCTCTGCTGCAAACTGAAACTGAAACCCCGTCTGTTAGATGCAGAGCCGTGCTGCGCGGAGCGCACACACACACACACACACACACACACACACACACGCGCGTGTATAGATATGTACTGTAGGACCCGACTGAGTTTGATCTTGGAAAATAGTGCGCCGACAAACAGAGCGTTGAAACTTGCTCAACAGCGGGTCCGCCGAGTGACGTAAAAAAATGGGAGGTGACAGTACTATTCTTGACCAAGATGGATTCCTCCACATAAACATGATTAAATGAGAATTATTATTAATTAAAAAAACTTATAATTTTTTGCACAGTATGTAGTAGTTTTATATTTAAAGTACTTTCAGCAGTTTGAATTCTGATTTTGACCGGACTTCTCCTTTAACATAATCCAGAGCTGACGTATGATGCAGTTAAATACCCTGATCAGTTGGTTAACTGGGCTGTAACCATGTAGAGTGCTGGAGGTCGGGTCCCGATGGTCCAACTGAACCTCTGGTGGAAAATAAACAGCAGTCTGATGGATTTCCATTTTCAAGCATTCAAATGTGTTTGTGTGTTTGTTGCAGTTGTGGTCAGGACCACGTGGGGCCGGACATGACTGGAGCTGGGAGTGGTGAGATGTTTTTTTACTTTTTGAATCTATATAATATGTTGAAGTCTGGTGTTATTAGGGCCGCAGTGATGGAGTGTTTCTGTAATCTACTGTTCTAAGTGAATGATTCAGTCTTGACGTGTTTCATGTAACAATCAAAGACTGGTTACATTCTCAACCTGTGTTCACTCATGAACCTAATCAACACACGATGTTCATGAACATCACACTCTTTAACTAGTCACACT
Organism: Fundulus diaphanus; assembly: GCA_037039145.1. Taxonomy (NCBI): domain Eukaryota; kingdom Metazoa; phylum Chordata; class Actinopteri; order Cyprinodontiformes; family Fundulidae; genus Fundulus; species Fundulus diaphanus. The sequence continues at coordinate 33,241,376 of CM073144.1, forward strand.
TTCATCAATTCAGTTCCACCGTTCGAAGAATAAAGGCACCAAATCAAAGACTTTGCTTCCAGCAATGTTTGTCTTGGTCCCCCCCCCCAAATTACCCGATAAATGTTCTGGTACACACACATTTGAAATGATGCAGGAATCTGTTTGCTTGTGTGTTGCAGGCGGCCAGGGCCCGTCTGATGGGTCAGACGGTGAGGAGCCAGAGAAGTGTCCAGTCTGCCTGGGGGCCGTCGCCGGAGCAGAGCTGGCCATGCCAGACAGCTGCTGCCATGTTTTCTGCCTCAGATGCCTCCTCACATGGGCAGAGGTGATGTTATTCCTGTAGTTTTCCAAGCTTCGCCATCCTGTGAAAATTTGCATGTGTTTAGTTATTTCTCTGTATGGAAAAAGCTTGGACTTTATTATGCTTATGAATCAGTAATGCATATTAAAGCTGTTGTTTTTTTGCATTAACATTGCAGATGTCTCCCTCCTGCCCTGTGGACCGAAGACCATTCTCTAATGTTTACAGATGGGATGGCGACGCCGGCCTGGTGCAGGTACGTCTGCTTTTTGTAGCCTGTGTAAACTTGCAGCTGCTTTGCATGTAACAACAATACTTTATGGTAACTTTATAATGCACTCGGTTCTGTTCTAAAACTAAAGGTTAGTCTCTGTTTACCTGGACCTGAAGAGATCCAGTGAGATATGATTCTTTTAATGTTTCTAGAGGGGAAAGTAGCTATGCAAACCAATTTGGTCTTGTGTAAAAAAGTAATTGCTCCCTTAAACCTGGCAGGAACACCGGCCTTAAAGAGTTTGAGGTAGGTGGCAAATTACCTTTTAGATCACTGAAGAGAGATTTTGGTGCATTCTCCTTTTCATAATGGCTAGACTTTGTTTTGATCTGGATTTTACAAATATCAAGATTTTTGAAGAAGAGATAAGATATATATTATATATAGTATATTGTTTATGTTGAGATGGCTCATCTTGCATTATAATTAATAGGTATCAAAACGGCCCTGGGGCCACATCGGACAGTTGACGAGACTGACTCGTCTGTTTCCCATTGAAAATGAGTCAGATTACAAAGCAGGATGTAAACATATTATAAACATAATATTGAATGTGTAATGATATTGTTTTTTTTCTCCTGCACTTAAATGGATCCCTCCCGGTAACCGACTCACACAGCCTCTCATTTATTCAGCTCATGCTATCTTTTGGTTAAAATTGATATTATAAAAGATTGTAAATCTAGTTTGGATTCAGGTAAAATATTTAATACTTGAAATCACTTTTTAGAGCTTTTTTTTTTTTGAGCAAATTTAGAGTGTTTTTAATCATTTTCTGTCTAATGTTTATATTCCTCACTCTTACCACATACTTTTTTATTCAAGATAGTGTTTTAGCCTTTTGTTTATATAGTTATTTGTTATTTATGTTTTTTTTGCTCTATTTCTATAAAGAAAATCTAAGTATCGATAATGGTATTGATAAAATACCGACTCGATAAGGAGTATTGTTAAGAGTAGTAGTATCGATAAATCCTTAACGATACCCATCCCTAATAATTATACTTTTATGTGTTCCAGTAGGTTATTTTTCAGCTGTTTCTCATATTTATCCACAGTTGTTTACTTAAAAAATTTGTCTGTGGAACATTTGGGATAAAGCAGAGATTTTTATAATTAAGTTAATTTATGAAAAGAAAAACATATTGAGATAAATATCGTATATCAGCATTCAGCCTAAAAATATTGAGATATTATTTTTAGTTCATATCGCCCAGCCCTATTCTAGCCTACTTCGTGTTGTCAGATGGGTTCTATTAAAGATATTTCTTCAGGTCAGGCAGTTATCAGGCCTGGCTGGGACAGCCTGAATGGTACCAACCAGTGTGGTTAATCAGTTCTACAGTCAGGTCCATGAGTGTTTGGATGGAGACAGCTTGGTTCTATTTTTGATTCTGTACTATACCACAATGAGCTTTAAATGAAACAACACGGATGCAGTTGGAGTGAAGACTTTCAGCTTTAATTCAGTGGGGTGAACAAAACACATTGCATCAAAGTATGACTAACTAAAGCATTTTTAACACAATCCCTTCATTTCGGGGACTCAGAATCAATTGAACAAATGAAAGACCTGAAATTAAAATGTTAAACAACTGGTTGAAAACGCTGTTCTGGCAATGACAGCTGGAAGTCTTGAGCTCATGGACGTCACCAGATGGTGGGTTTCCTCCTTTCTCATGCTATGCCAGGCCGTTTTTTGCAGTGGATTTCAGTTGCTGTTTGTCTGTGGGCCTTTATGCCCAAGGTTTAGTCTTCAGTTAGTGAAAGCATGCTCAGTTGGGTTGAGTTCAGGTGACGGACTTGGCCATTCAAGGGTATTCTCCTTTGCTTTAATAAACTCCTGGTTGCTTTGGCTTTTTTCCTTTGGGACATCTTTGTAATGAAAACACCGGCCAATTAATCGGACTGTATATTTAGCTCTTTTTGAGCAGACAGCTCAGTTCATTCAGCTGCTTCAGTCCTGTGTCAATAATAAACAGCAGTGCTAACCCTAACCCATGCCCAAGCCATCACACTGCCTCTACCATGTTTTACAGATGATGCTCTGTGCTTTGGATAATGACCTGTTCCACACCTGCTTCATACTGTTGTCATGCTATTCTTGGTTTCACCTTTCCAATGAATGTTTCTTATTCCACATCCAATCTAACTTTTCTACTCTGTGGGTGGCTCATACCTTGTGGTGAACGCTCTGTGTTTACATTCATGCAGCCCATTCTTTATGGCAGACTTGGATATCGATACGCCTTCCTCCTGTAAGTGTCGTTCACTTGCTTGCCTCTTGTAAAAGAGTTTCACCATCCAGACGATTCTGACCATCGACCTCTGTTGTCTTCGGTGGACATCCGGGTCTTTCTGTGTTGCTGAGTTCACCCGTGCTTTCTTTCTTTCTCAAGCCATACCGGAGGTTTAGCCACTCCTGATATTGTAGCAATTTCTCAGATTTTTTTTTTTTTCTGTAATTAATTCTTACCTACAAGGAGAGCTCCTTTAACTGCATGCTGTGTTCACAGCAAAATCCTCCAAACACAAATGCCACACCTCAAATCATCTCCAGGCCTTTTCTGTTTAACTGATGATTACCAATTTTCTTGTTTTACGAGGCGTATGAGATCAATTTAACTCTCATTACTGCCTTCATAGCATCCCACACCAATATGGGGTCTGTCTCTCCGTTGTCATTTTCTTTATGGTAAGTGTTTATTTGATTTATTTCTTTTTTTTATACCCTGTACCAGTTGTTGTTTAGCATACCAACATATAACCTCCAGTTTGTGATCCCAGGTTTCCTGCTGAGGTTCAATGTTAATTTCAAAGCGCAATGATCTGACATTCTACAATCCTAAACCGGTCTTCTATGTTCATGAAAAAATAATCTATCCTTGTGTGAACTGAATGTGGAGCTGAGTAGAATGTATAACCCCTCTCAAGTGGGTGACATTCTCTCCATACGTCCATTACTCCCAATTCTGCTATTCTTACATTGATGTACCTAGATAAATGTGTTTTAGTTTTCTTTTTTGTACTACTGGAGTCTAAATAATGATTGAGGACCATGTTCCTGTTGCCACCACAGACTAGTATTCCTTCTTTTTTTTTTTCAGAGCAATATTATCAAACTGATTTATAGAAAGATTTATCCGATTCTGGTGGTGCATAAATATTAAACAATGTGACCATTTAGTCTTCGAGGTTTCCCCTTATCAGAATGTATCTTTTAAACATTCAAATTTGACATGATTAGAAAGTAGGATTGCTACCCCCCATTTACTTCCTCATTTAAATTAACTATAGAATGTATTTCAAAAGCCCCTATTTCTTAGTTTTTTGTGCTCCATTTCAGATAAATGGGTTTCCTGCAGGAAGATTATCTCAGCTTTTTCTTTCTTGAACTTTGTAAGAACCTTACACCTTTTTATTGGATTATATAAAACATTCACATTTAGTGAGGTTAATCTTACGGTATCAGTTTGTATTATGACTTTGCTTCTTGCCAGATAATCTCTTTGCAAAAGGCAAATTTTAGGGAGGCAAACTGCTAAGTCTTAACATGCCATCTTCAGATAAAATGGAATAAATTGAAAAGGTGGAATAGATAAGTATAGATTAAATTGCCACTGTGTAAAATAGTGAAAATAGTTTAACTTAAATATATCGTAACTTTGCGTTCCACCCCATTACTCATTCAAAGGTATGGTTGAAAAACAAAAGCCTCTTGTATAAAAGCAGACACCTCCCTTTTTTGTTACCTTTCGGCCTCATCTCCGAAACTCCTGCAGTCTCTTCCTCGCTCTTTGGCCCGTACTGCTCAGTGTGTCAGATTCCTTGGAGCTGCGCATCCACAGAAAAGCCTGTTGAATCTGTCTCTCCATGGCGTCGTACTTCTGCTCCGTGCACCTCGAGCCCTCTCCTCCGCATTTCACCCGTTGCCTCTCTGGGGTTGCTGTAGGTCTTGGGACTGTCTTGCCAGTGGATTTTGATATTGGTCAACGGTGTCTGTAACTTGACTCCGTTCTCCTTCAGGATCTTCTTTATTCCATCCATAAGCTTTGCGTTTTTGCACCACATCATAGGCAAAAGCCCCATTTACACTACCCTTGTTAAACCGATCCATGTCGAGCTCGGTCCGAGCTTGGATCAGTTAACCAAGCCGAGCTTGGTTTTGACAACCGTTTACACATCACGCTATCTCGGTTCCTTGGCTCCTCGCCACCTAGTGACGGTCTGCTGTACTACTGCTCTCTAGGGTTGAAGGAGGGAATCAAGCAAATCAAAACGGCAGCGCCCGTAACATTCAGGCAGTTATGCTTGATTATTATTGTGATGTTTGCGCAGAGTCAGGCGAAGACGGCAACTTTTGGTGAATTTACTTGACAGAGTCGGCTTTTGGGACGTGGATAAGACAAACGAATGTCTAATAAGGATTTACAGAAGCAGGAAACAACGACAGACGCTGAGGTTCATCACACTGGTAAGCAGAATCATCACTGGAAATCGTGTGTCACGGTAGGGAAGCTAGTATTTTTATGAATGTCTGAAATGTCAGCTGACTGTAAGGAGATGACGCGGTCTGCTCTTTGTTATCAGATAACCGAGCCAGAGAAAAACCGAGCCGAACCCGCACATGGAACTGGGCTGCATTTAGCGCGGTCCGGTTGTATCTGGCTCGGTTCAGTTCAGTTTGAGTTCCATTTACACTCTATAGTTATCTCGGTTACTGAGCTCGGACTGGTCTCGGCACGGTTAAAAAGGGGTAGTGTAAACGGGGTAATAGTGTGTGGTCAAAGAATATTGGATTGGAATATTGGCTTTCTTGAGGACCAGTTCTTTTGTGCCAAATTGGAGGAAGTTGACAAGAATAGATCTGGGTGTTGCTCCCAGGCCAGGTCTCCCAGCTCCAGACTGGTGTGCTCGCTGGACCATGAGTCTTGTCCCTGCGGGGAGATCGAGCTCTCTCTACAGCAGCTCCTCCACGAAGCGTGGGACAGAATCCCCCTCGGTGACTTCCGGAACTCCAAAAATGTGCACATTATTTCTGTGGCTCCTTCCTTCTAAATTTGTCAACTTAGCTTTCAGTATTTTCTGCTCTTTAAGAACCATGATCAGATCAGGGCATCTTTCGCCACCAAGTTCCAATCTTCAATTGTGCTTCGTTTAATGCTTCCCGCTGGTCTTGCAGCTCTTTATCAGTGTCAATAAGCCTCTTGTTTATATCCATCTTAAATGTTTCGAACTCCCTCTTGAAGTCAGCCTTAACTTCATCTTTAAAAGTCTAAAATCCATTTTTTATTTCTTTTCGTAGTTCTTCGATTTGCATCTACGCCAGGTAGGCCCTCCTGTGGCTCCGATGTATTATTAGCCACTAACATGTTAACTTCAGCAGAGATCACCGTTTCTTCCATTGCAACGTTTTCTTGCATTCTGTTTCAGGTTCTTCGAGCCTGTCGCTCTTCACGTTTGTCACCCCTACTCATCCCACCGTTCAATTTATCAATTGAAGTTTCTTAGTTGTTTTAAGGGGTTCAATTACTTATCTACTGGCAAGCGCACAGTTATGTTGCCATCTCCCTCACTGTCCAACCAGAAGTCCCTCTCTGCTTCACTCTTTAAGGAACGAGCTCCCTCTGCAGTTCAAGTGTCTTTTTAGCTAGCAAACCAACAGTTCTTGGTTTCAGTGCTTTTAACGGTAAGGTAATCTTAGCACGGACCGTAAATCAGTTTATTACCTGAAGGGGAACTTGCTCCCAAAAACAAACCGCAGCAAGAAAGAATCAGTGCTGGTAGCGACGCTAATGCCAGCAATGTCGAGAATAATCCAAATTCTCCAGCTCCGCAGCACTGGTGGCAGTAACGTCACCAAGCAACCCACAGATAAGATTCAGACTAACTGGCTCTGAATCCGTGGCTTGAACATCATGAATAAAATGTTCGCTGCTGTGCTTTTTACTAGCCGATGCTATGAAACGTCAAGTTTGTGCCGCCACTCACATGGTGGTTCTTATACAGTAGCAATGGATATAATGATGTATTCAGATCATTTTTGATTCCAAGTCAGCAAAGACTTTTTTAAAAATTATATATCTCTAAATTGTCCTTAGGTGTGAGTGTGTGCGTGAATGGTTGTTTGTCCTGTCTGGCTCTGTGTTGCCCTGTGACAGACTGGTGACCTGTCCAGGGTGTACCCCGCCTCTCCCCCAGTAAACGCTGGAGATAGGCACCAGCACCCCCCGGGACCCCATGAGGGATTAAGCGGGTCAGAAAATGGATATATATATATATATATATATATATATATATATATATATATATACATACACTCACCGGCCACTTTATTAGGTACATCTGTCCAACTGCTCGTTAACACTTAATTTCTAAGCAGCCAATCACATGGCGGCAACTCAGTGCATTTAGGCATGTAGACATGGTCAAGAGAATCTCCTGCAGTTCAAACCGAGCATCAGTATGGGGAAGAAAGGTGATTTGAGTGACTTTGAACGTGGCATGATTGTTGGTGCCAGAAGGGCTGGTCTGAGTATTTCAGAAACTGCTAATCTACTGGGATTTTCATGCACAACCATCTCTGGGGTTTACAGAGAATGGTCCGAAAAAGAAAAAACATCCAGTGAGCGGCGGTTCTGTGGGCGGAAATGCCTTGTTGATGCCAGAGGTCAGAGGAGAATGGCCAGACTGGTTCGAGCTGATAGAAGGGCAACAGTGACTCAAATAACCACCCGTTACAACCAAGGTGGGCAGAAGAGCATCTCTAAACGCACAGTACGTCGAACTTTGAGGCAGATGGGCTACAGCAGCAGAAGACCACATCGGGTGCCACTCCTTTCAGCTAAGAACAGGAAACTGAGGCTACAATTTGCACAAGCTCATCGAAATTGGACAATAGAAGATTGGAAAAAACGTTTCCTGGTCTGATGAGTCTCCATTTCTGCTGCGACAGTCGGATGGTAGGGTCAGAATTTGGCGTCTACAACATGAAAGCATGGATCCATCCTGCCTTGTATCAACGGTTCAGGCTGGTGGTGGTGGTGTCATGGTGTGGGGAATATTTTCTTGGCAGTCTTTGGGCCCCTTGGTACCAATTGAGCATCGTTGCAACGCCACAGCCTACCTGAGTATTGTTGCTGACCATGTCCATCCCTTTATGACCACAATGTACCCAACCCATGATGGCTACTTTCAGCAGGATAATGCGCCATGTCATAAAGCTGGAATCATCTCAGACTGGTTTCTTGAACATGACAATGAGTTCGCTGTACTCAAATGGCCTCCACAGTCACCAGATCTCAATCCAATAGAGCATCTTTGGGATGTGGTGGAACGGGAGATTCGCATCATGGATGTGCAGCCGACAAATCTGCGGCAACTGTGTGATGCCATCATGTCAATATGGACCAAACTCCCTGAGGAATGCTTCCAGCACCTTGTTGAATCTATGCCACGAAGAATTGAGGCAGTTCTGAAGGCAAAAGGGGGTCCAACCCGTTACTAGCATGGGGTACCTAATAAAGTGGCCGGTGAGTATATATATATATATATATATATATATATATATATATATATATATATATATATATATATATATATATATATATATATATATATATATATATATATATATATATATATATATAAAATGATGATTTTTATTTATTTTTTTATACTTTGTAATTTTAGTAGTTTTAGAAATACACATACATACATTGTAATTATTGTTAGAGGGGGGTCTAACTGTTCAGAGCAACTAGTTTGACAGGAGCAGTTGAGTAATAATCAGAAAAAAAAGGAGAAAAAGGTAATTACATTACTTATACAGTTGATGTCAAGCTCAGATGAATGTTCCATCTCTTCCAGTATTTATTGTATTTATAAGTGGCAAGTCTTAAAGGGGAAGTCCGGTCAACAAGGAAAAATCAGGGTATCATTAGCTATAACTAAAACTAATACGTTCGTGGTTATTTAATGAACTTATCTTTAATCAATAAGAAAATAAAAACATAAATTGTCGTCTGAATCACTGTGTATGGGGGCTGACATGACTGCCCAAATATGGGCAGTAAGGGGCGTTTGACATCACATCCAGCGACGTGGAAGAGCGGAAGCGGCAACAGTATTTCTCTCCGCTTTCCATGCAAAGTCAATAGGAGCCGTTCTACACAGCTGCGATCATCAATAATTATTTCGGATTTCCAGAGGACTTCAGCGCTGACATTCCCAAGAGCTATTGCTGAAGCAACAATGCCCACGTGCATGGCCATCGGATGTTCCAACACAACTGGTAAAAGAGGAAAAAACATTGCTTATTTCAACACAGTCACTTCAGCGATCTCTCCTCCGCTGTGTGTGTGTGTGCGTGCGCGCGCTCAGCTGCAGCGCCGGTGCAAAGCCGTGCTCAGCCCAGCATGTGCTGGAATGCTCTTATATTTTAATACTTATACTATAATAATCAGCTAACTTAAGTCACTTCAGCGATCTCTCTTCCGCTGTGTGTGTGTGTGTGTGTGTGTGTGTGTGCGCGCGCTCAGCTGCAGCGCCGGTGCAAAGCCGTGCTGCGCGGAGCGCGCACACACACACACACACACACACGCGCGTGTATAGATATATACTGTAGGACCCGACTGAGTTTGATCTTGGAAAATAGTGCGCCGTGACAAACAGAGCGTTGAAACTTGCTCAACAGCGGGTCCGCCGAGTGACGTCAAAAAATGGGAGGTGACAGTACTATTCTTGACCAAGATGGATTCCTCCACATAAACATGATTAAATGAGAATTATTATTAATTAAAAAAACTTATAATTTTTTGCACAGTATGTAGTAGTTTTATATTTAAAGTACTTTCAGCAGTTTGAATTCTGATTTTGACCGGACTTCTCCTTTAATGAAAAAGTCAGTCCCTCCATTGCGTGAATTTCCTCAATTATGTCCTTCCAGTCCGAACATGATGGTGGTTCCACATCAAGCCACCTGCGAGTTATAGCTTTCTTTGCACCTGCTAATAAGTATTAGTAGGAGATATCTATCAGACTTCTTCAGTTCCTGGGGTAAATTACCCAGGAAAACCATAGTAAAATTCAATTCAATTCAATTCAATTCAATTTTATTTATATAGCGCCAAATCATGAAACATGTCATCTCAAGGCACTTTACAAAATCAAGTTCAATCATATTATACAGATTGGGTCAGATTATACAGATTGGTCAAAATGTCCTATATAAGGAAACCAGTTGATTGCATCAAAGTCTTGACAAGCAGCATTCACTCCTGGGGAACCGTAGAGCCACAGGGAGAGTCGTCTGCATTGTACATGGCTTTGCAGCAATCCCTCATACTGAGCAAGCATGAAGCGACAGTGGGAAGAAAAACCACCCATTAACGGGAAAAAAAAACCTCCGGCAGAACCGGGCTCAGTATGAACGGTCATCTGCCTCGACCGACTGGGGTTACAGAAGACAGAGCAGAGACACAACAAGAGAGACAAAAAAGCACAGAAGCACACATTGATCTAGTAATCTGTTCTACATTAGATGGTAGTAACGGGTGAGCCGTCTTCTCTGGATGATGTCAAAGTTAACAGAACGCCAGACCAGGTGTACCTACTATGAAGAAAAAGAGAGAGAGCAAAAAGTTAAAAGCTGAAATGACGACAGTCATTTCAATGTAATACAATACAAAACTGGAGAACCGTAGAATGAAGAACAGTAGAAATCAGTAGAGTGAGAAAATTAGACCCTGATGTCCTCCAGTAGCCTAAGCCTATAGCAGCATAACTATAGAGGTAGCTCAGGGTAACATGAGCCACTCTAACTATAAGCTTTGTCAAAAAGGAATGTTTTAAGATTAGTCTTAAAAATAGATAGGGTGTCTGCCTCACGGACCAAAACTGGGAGTTGGTTCCACAGGAGAGGAGCCTGATAGCTAAAGGATCTGCCTCCCATTCTACTTTTAGAGACTCTAGGAACCACCAGCAGACCTGCAGTCTGAGAGCGAAGTGCTCTGTTAGGAACATACGGAGTAATCAGAGCTCTGATATATGATGGAGCTTGATTATTAAGGGCTTTATACGTTAGAAGAAGAATTTTAAATTCTATTCTTGATTTAACAGGAAGCCAATGAAGGGAAGCTAAAATTGGAGAAATATGATCCCTCTTGTTGATTTTCATCAGAACTCTTGCCGCAGCATTTTGGATCAGCTGAAGACTTCGAACTGCATTTTGTGGACTTCCTGATAGTAAAGAATTACAATAGTCCAGCCTTGAAGTAACAAATGCATGCACTAGTTTTTCAGCATCACCCCTGGACAGAATGTTTCTAATTTTGGCGATATTCCGGAGGTGAAAAAAGGAAACTCTGGAAACCTGTTTAATATGGGATTTAAATGACATGTCTTGGTCAAAAATAACACCAAGATTTTTTACTTTATTACCAGAGGCCAAGTTAATGCCATCCAGATTCAGTGATTGATTAAGAAGTTTATTTTTTGAGGACTCTGGCCCAAAGATTACAACTTCTGTCTTGTCAGAATTTAAATGCAGGAAATTTAAAGTCATCCAGCTTTTGATGTCATCAAGACATGACTGCAGTCGAAGTAACTGATTGGATTCATCAGGATTTATGGATAAATATAGCTGAGTGTCATCACAGCGTAAATTTAAGTCCATTTTAGTATTGATTTCTTTTCACTTCTTACCAATATGGTGCGATCTTAGTACATTCCCAGAAGACATGAAAATGTCCTGCAGACACATTCCCACAATTCCACCAACATTTTGCCTTCTCAGTGTCGTTACAATCTTTACTTTTAATGTTGGGTATAAAAAGAAAACCTACCATGCATTTCCAGGAAAATTCCCTCCACAGGCCGGAACTTGACATGTTAATCACAGAATTGCATATATTTAACCAAACATCATAAGTTATTGTTATTTTGGCTTCTTTTTCCTATTTTTTTATTTATTTAAAAAATTTTTTTTTTTTTTTTTTTTTTTGCGGCATCTAGTGGCTCGCTTTTTATTGACAGTAGACTGACAGGAAAGGGGCGGAAGAAGGGGAGAGACATGCGGCAAAGGACCGCGGGTCGGATTCGAACCCGGGTCGTCCGCGTCGAGGACTAAAGGCCTCCAAACATGGATCACGCTACCCGCTACGCCACGAGCGCGACCTTCTTTTTCCTATTTAACCTTAAGATATATTGTATTAAATTTTCTCTCCGTTTGTAGACATGAGTATAATTTGGATATTGTTTTTTTGGGAGGTCTTCTGTTGCTAGATCAAGTAGTGACACGGTGTACCGTAATGCTCCGAATATCCATTGAGCGGAGTGGCTTCATTGCTAACCAAAGTCATACTTACACATTTTAACAGATTTTTGTTAGCTACATCCCTACATACCACTGATCTAAAGAAGTCACTTTTTTCCAAGTTATAGTTATCTTGAAGTTGTTTAAAACTTTTTAATTCACTATTGCTTGTAATCTTCCAGTAACTTGTTATACATTTTGTGACCACTGTGTAAATCTCTTATCCATTCTTGCAGGGAGAAAATCTCTATCATAAGCAGGCCATCTTAAAATTCGGGCACTTCTTTCAATCTTTCAATCTTTACTTGCTTTAATATTTTATGCCATATGTCCAACGGTACTTTTAGCCATAAGGGTATTAGGTCAGAGTCTATTTGTTTTTTAATAAGGGAATGATCTCCGAGCCAGGATTGTAGAAATATATCACTGTAAGACAGGTCTCCATTTAGCTTCACATGTTGGGTCACATCAACCAACTAACGCGCTGCTCATCTGCGTTGCACTGTAATAATCCTCTAGGTGTGGTAAAGCCCATCCACCCCTTTCTTTTGACAATTGTAGTGTCTGGAATTTTTCTCTCGGTTTTTGGTTAGCCCAGATAAAATTTGAGATTATTCTATCCCAGTCGCAGAATTGTTTCAATTCAATTTTATTTATATAGCGCCAATTCATGAAACATGTCATCTCGAGGCACTTTACAAAGTCAAATCAATCATATTATACAGATTGGTCAAAAATTTCCTATATAAGGGAACCAGTTGATTGCTTCAAAGTCCCGACAAGCAGCATTCACTCCTGGAGAAGCGTAGAGCTACAGGGAGAGTCATCTGCATTGTCCATGGCTTTGCAGCAATCCCTCATACTGAGCAAGCATGAAGCGACAGTGGAAAGAAAACCCACCCATTAGCGGGAAGGAAAAACCTCCAGCAGAACCAGGCTCAGTATGAACGGTCATCTGCCTCGACCGACTGGGGGTTACAGAAGACAGAGCAGAGACACAACAAGACAGACAAACAAGCACAGAAGCAAACATTGATCCAGTAATCTGTTCTATATTAGATGGTAATAGTTTGTCAGGTAACTTTATAGGCAGAGCCTGAAAAAGATAAAGAAGCCTTGGTAAAAGGTTCATCTTTATTATATCAATTCGATTACGTAGATTCATGGATAACAAAGACCAATGCTGTAGATCCGCCTTAATCTCTATTGTCAGTGGGATGTAATTGCATTCGAAAAGGTTGGGTAACTGCAGGAATTTTAACTCCCATATATTTTATAGATTTGTTGTGCCAGTTGAACTTGGACATTTTCTGAATTCTTAGTGATGGTTGATAGTTAAATGAGAGAACTTGTGTTTTCTGTAGATTTGATTTATACCCTGAGTAAGTGCCGAATGTCTTGAGTAAAGAAAGAAGATTAGGTAGGCTGACTTCCGAGTTAGTTAACGAGCACATCGTCAGCGTAGAGGCATATCTTGTGCATTGTGCCTTTAATGGCTACACCCATAATGTTCTTGTGTTCTCTGATGGCCTGTGCTAGAGGCTCAATAAAAAGCACAAACAATGTGGGGCTGAGGGGGCAGCCTTGGTGACAGCCCCTTCCTGTATTTTATCTGATAAATCCCCATTATAAATCACATATATTTTAACAATTATTGTGTGAAAAGAGAGAGGTCGGGGAAAGAAGAGAGGATGGAGAGAAATGATGGCAACGGATACAGCTGTGATGACCCCTGGAGAAGATGATGAAAAGGGACATCTATAATAGAATTCCTTCCTGGATAATTTTCAATGCTTACGAATATTTTCCTCCTTTAACCTCTGTGTTATAAAGGGCAAAGAGGGTAAGCAGAGGAGACTGAACAGCGAGATAGAGCATGGTGACAAGAGAGAGTGCCATTTAAGATAACTACTAGGAAGGGAAAGTTGACAAATTATAGATGCGCATTAATTTGAGGTTGAAATTAGGCAGTGTCACATCTGCAGTAAGGTTCATAATTAATACCCCCCACAACTGTAAAAAAAAAAAAAAAAAAAAAAGTTCAAAAAGTGTATTAAATTAATTTCAGGCTCCGAGAAAAGAAATCATCTGTAAGGTAACAAAAAAAATGTTTATTATTTTTTAGATTCCTGTAAGGAGGCAAAACACTCAGCTAGAAGCTGACATTTGCTGCTGTCGAAAGCCTGAACAGAAAGTCTGTCTCAAGTGAGTTCTTACAACACCTTATCGTATTTGATTTAATGATTGTTTCTCTTTGTACTTAAATTTTGTTTACATTTTTTTTTTCTTTAGAAACAAGCCAGCTAGGAGATTACGGCAGCAGAAAACCGAGAGAAAATCAGACATCAAAACAAGAGGGCTAGTGCGAAAGTGTAAGTTTAAACCTCCCAGAAACGTGCCTGACCTGAACGCCTCGTCCTTTCAAAAGCTGACCTCTCATCAATGTCTTCTTTTTAGGTAATGACGAGGAGCCATCTTCCCTGAGCAGAAAAAAGGTGCACTTTTTCATCCATTTCTACTGGAGACACATCGCTGCCTTTGGGGTTTAAAAACACAAAAAGACCCTTTCAAATCCGAAATATAATACACCTAATGGTGCAACCTGGACACATCTTCAGTGACACTCCCGAGATCACTGGGTGTTTCGGGTCTTAGTCATACACCCTCACTCGGGCGACCCAGCCGGGGGTGATCAATTCCCCGACTTGTGTCCAGGTAGCGCACTACGCCACGCCTCCCCCCTCCTCAACCAGAGCCACCGTGAAGCCCTTTCAGCCGCTTCCAAGATGTTCTTGGTGGCTCTTCGCCTCTGCAGACCACAAATCCCTAGGAGTCCAAGGACACGGTGTAGAGATCTGCCTGCGAAGCCCCTGCAACCCACTTCAATAGGCTCGCAGCGGGCCTTCCAGCCATTCCTCCGGCACTCAGCCACAAGTTCTGCATGTTTAGCCCTCTTTCTCTCCTGGGCTTCTTCTATTCTGTCCTCCCAAGGAACAGTTAGTTCAAGCAGCACAACCTGCCTGGTGGACGTTGATAACAGCACCATGTCCGGGCGGAGTGTCGTGTCTGCGATGTAATCCGGGAATCGCAACTGTTTCCCCAGATCGACCAAGAGCTGCCAGTCCCTTGCTGTCATGAGCAGGCCCCCTTGGATCTTCTTGGAGGGTTGCAGTTTCTCCCCTGCTCGAACAAAGGCAATCATAGTCCTGGTTAGACGTCGACTCTTGCTGGTGTTTATGGCAGTGCAGATGGTATCTGCTATTGCCCGCAGGACCTGGTCATGTCGCCAGCGGTATCTGCCATCTCCCAGGGCCTTTTGGCAGCAGCTTAGAATGTGTTCAAGTTACCCTTTCCCCTGGCAGAGCTGACACACAGGTGAGTCTATCAGACCCCAGGTGAACAGGTTAGTGGGGCTTGGGAGGACATCATACCCCGCTCTGATAAGGAACCTGAAATGGTGTGGCTCCGCTCTCCATACATCAGTCCAGGTGATCTTACGGCTAGAAACATGCTCCCACTTGGTCCAGGCCCCCTGCTTGCTCATGCCCACTGCCCTGCTGAAGCGAGCCTCATCCACCTCTGCCCGAACCTCCTCTTGGATGATCTTACACCTGTCCTTCCCTGTCACTCTGCTGTAGCGGGGCTTCGGGTTGATGCCCAGCCCTGCCCGCCCTGTGGCCACTGTACCCACCAGGGTGCTGTGCCGCAGCCTCGCCTCGGCTCTCTCCACTGCGTCCTTGGCACGCCACTTCCTTCCAGTGCGGACCTCAATCCCTGCTGAAGATACCTTTCCATCGGTGGAGTCTTTGTAGAGAAGGACCTCTCTGGCCCAGGTGACCTTGAACTCCTCTGTCACACTGCTAAACGGGAGTTGTAGCTTGGTCCCATGTCCAAACAGGGCAATACTGCTTAGACTGCGGGGCAAGCCAAGCCACCTGCGCAGGTACTGACTGATCTTCCTTTCAAATCCCTCCACAGTGGTAACTGGGATCTCATACATCAGCAAAGGCCAGAGGAGACGGGGCAAGATGTTGTGCTGATAGATCCAAGCCTTGAACTTACCAGGAAGTCCAGACTTGTCGACAACTAGGAGCCACTGGTTTAGGCTGGTGCTGGTTGCTTGCCGTGCAGCGGTATCCTTCAGATCACCAGTGAAGAGCTTTCCAAGGCTCTTCATTGGTTTTTCAGACACAGATGGAATAGTGGTATTTCCCAGGCTGAAGCGAAAGCGGTCCGTCACCTTCCCTTTCCGCAAGACCATGGACCTGGACTTCCCAGGCTTAAAACTCATCCTTGCCCAAGAGATGAGTCTATCCAGGCCTTTCAACAACCATCTGCACCCAGGCACTGATGTAGTAGTTACCGTGAGATCATCCATAAATGCTCGGATCGGTGGCTGCCGGGTACCAGATTTGGATAATGGGCCTCGGCACTCTACCTCTGCTGACTTCACCAACATGTTCATGGCGAGGGCAAACAGGGACACAGAGATCGTGCAGCCAGTGATTATTCCTTTTTCCAGACGGTGCCAATCCGATGTAAATGCCCCAGAGGACACCCTAAGACTAAAATCTCCATAATAGTCCAGGAGGAGGTGCCGCACCTTCTCTGGGACATGATATCTGCTCAGGGATAACTCCACCAACTTGTGCGGCATCGATCCATAAGCATTGGCAGTGTTTCCCGCAGGAATTTGGTTATGCGAGGCGGGGGGTTGTTGGACGACACGTTGCCCGTTGTCCGCGGACCGACTCGCGGAGCGGGGGGGGGGACGACGACGACGACACGTTGTCCGCGGACCGAATCGCGGAGCGGGGGGTATCCATGTGTTTTTTCCCTGCCATTCACGCACGCGCGAAAGCAACAACAACAAACCGCGTGTTAACGGCACTTTTTTTTTTTTTTTTTTGGGAATGTTGGCGAGGCGGTAGCGTGAGTTTGGCGAGGCGGCCGCCTCGCCAAGATAGCGCTGCGGGAAACCCTGATTGGCAAGGTCCAGCCAAAGAACTGCCAAATCACCCCTACTCTCTCTCGCCTCCCGGATCAGCTGTGTCACTACACCAGTGTGCTCGATACACCCCGGGACTCCTGGCACGCCCCCCTTTTGCACCGATGTATCGATGTAGGCGTTCTTCAGCAGAAATCCCATGAGGCGGTTGGAAACTACCTTAAAGAAGGCCTTACACTCTACGCTAAGGAGGGAGATTGATCTGAACTGCTCGATGTTCTTCGCATTCTCCTCTTTGGGAATCCATACTCCCTCTGCATGCTTCCACACCTGGGGCACCTTCCCTCTTTTCCAGATTGCTCTGAAGATCTTCCACAGACGCTCCAGCAGGCGGGGGCAGTGCTTGAAGACCTTGTATGGGACTCCACTGGGGCCTGGTGCAGATGCCGCTCTTGACGCTTTGATTACCTCTTTGACCTCCTTAAGGGTGGGTGTTCTCGTGTCAAAAAGGGTACCTGGTTCAGGTGGGCATATCAGGGCTTCACAGTGGCCATGGTCTTGGTCTCTCATGGCGTCACTATAAGTGTTCCTTAAGTGGCGATCGATGTCTTCCTTCGGACATGAGAGCTGACCACTGCGTTTCTCTCCCAGCAGTTTCTTTGCAAATCCAAATGGGTTTGCGATGAAGGAACTGCGCTTGCGGGCCCTCTCCTTGCCCCTCTTCCTGTGCCACTCCACCCGGCGGAGGGTGAGCAGCCTCTCCCTCACCACAATCCTTAGCTCTGCCAAGGCCTTTTTCTCGTCGTCACTCGCCATCCTATACTGGCTCCTTAATGCCCTCAGCTCTTGTCTGAGTTGAATAATCTTCTCCTCACGCCGGTTTGGAATTGCTGCAGTAGTTGTCTTGGTGGCACGCTGTTCCTTTATGCCAAACCTGTCTGATGCAATGCTGATAATGAACGTGCTCATTGTCTTGAGCCTCTGGTCCACATCACCCTTCGCTGTTACTTCCAGGGCTGAATCAACATCCTCATCAAACTGATGCCACTCCGACTCCTTGTTGGCAGCGGGCCACAAAATCCGCCGATGTTCTGATGTTCTGCTCAGGGGTGTTGCCGGTAGTGCGCGGAGGTTCTGGGCACTGTGGGGTGATTCCGGGCCTGGATCCTCCTCCGTCTCACCAGATGCCGTACTGGGTACTGGCACTGTGCGTTGCTCCACAGGATTCCTTAAGCATCGCATCTTGGTCTGATGAATCTTCAGACCTTTCAGATTTTTGCAGACCTTGCCACATTTGCAGACTGCACTCGTAGTTGATTGTCCGTTTGCAAAGGTCGTTACCATAGAATCCGTCCGCTTGGGGTGCTCATTCTCCCCCCCTCTCGGGCACCCCTGGGGGTATGACTCTTTAGGGTTCTTCGTAGCGTTGTTAGGGTGCTCCCTTGCGGGAGCTGCAGTTCGGGATGCTACCCCTACCTGCCCCAGTTGCCGTCTCTCCGAGCTGTCCTCTGTCTCTCCAGATGTCACCACACTTTCGAGGTTGTCATCCAGCCTTTTCCTGAAAGTCAATGGCTTTGCCATGTCGGATCCAATTAATGTGAAACTTTTTTCACGATTACAGGTTAAAATAGAAAATACTTGGGAAGTTGAATAGCTAGGACAGTTGGAAACTTTTTTCGCTAGTTGACTGAAAAACAATTTTAGATTCAACTTTATTACAACAGTGTGTAACTGTTCATAATGTGTGTGATTGGGTAAATGTGGCTATAGTGTGTGGTCAGTATGATTAGAAGAGTGCTATATAAATATTATACTATATAATAATTCATAACTGGGTATGCAGCACTGTGCAAAGTTCATTGTATTGAAGATTGCTATTAGGGCTGCATAAAACTGTATCCAGTATCACTGGATGCAGTGTGGAAACCACATTAAACTGCTTGGAATCCAATAAATGCTAAATTTTCTTCTATACATTCAGGCTGTCTATGTGGCTCATTTTATTCAACGTAGGCTGACAGGAAAGGGGTTCTGAGAGAGTGGGGGAACACATGTGGTAAAGGACCTCAGGCTGGAATCGAACCCGGGTTAGCCGCGTCGAGGACTAAGGCCTCCGTATGGCTCGTGTGCACTACCCCTGCGCATTCAGAGCACTTCCTGCTTTTTTTACACAGCTCTCTATCTCTTTGTCGGGAGCACAGAGTAGTTGGACTACACTGCCCTGTTTCTAACATAAAGCCAAAATAACTTTTATATTGAATTAACTTACTAGGTTTATTGTTGCTAGCGCGTACTCCGGGCACGAGCTGCCTAAAGGCTCCCACATACTTGGGCCTACTGTGCGCATATTGTGAGCTAGGTGAACTCTGCCCTGACTCTCCTTGGATGTTTTACCCTTCATAGTCGAGCGTACTGTTGCCTACATTTCTTGTGGCAAATTCTTGCAATTACCACACTTTCTGCCTGTTGGACAAAGTGGCGGAACAGATGATAACATGTGTGATTAGCTAGCTGAGCACCTAGAGCCATTTCTTTTCCTGCAGGCTCCCACCTGTTAATGAGAACAGAGAGCGACTGTGATGCCGCGCGTCCTTGCGACCGCCTGCTTGCAGCAGCTCAGTGTATCAAGCTCGGTGTCGCATATAAAACGGTTCGATGTAAGACTTCTTGCCTCCGAGAAGTTTATAGTGTAACACCTGTATGCGCGGAGTCCTCGCAGAGCCCGCCTCGAGTACACGCGGACCTCTGCGCAGTGAACTACACCCGAGTATGTGGGGGCCTTTACATGAATGCACTTCTAGTTTCAACATTACAGTCAGGCAGTCTTGTAGACTGCTCAGGGGTCCGATCAGATAGTGACACAGTGTACCGTAATGCTCCGTATATCCATTGAGCGGAGTGGCTTCATTGCTAACCAAAGTCATACTTACACATTTTAACAGATTTTTGTTAGCTGCATCCCTACATACCACTGATCACACAATGGCATTGCTGGACAAACAAAGGTGGGTTTTTGTTGCTAGCAAGACCCATGATAAGGCTAAGGTTTAGATTGGGCAGACCATGTTTTTCATTCCAAAAATGGGACTTTGGCTGTGTTTCTTGCCAATAGTTAACTTTGATTAGAGTCTCTACCTGGACTGTGACAGACCCCTGGAGACCACAGTGCTGGATTATCCAATCAGTAGTAGAATCTGGGTAATAGAGATATTCTTTATTGATGTAAAGTAGGGTTGAAAACACTGACATGATCTCTTTATTTTAAGTTTTACATCTTTTCTTCCCACCACTACTGCATTGTTGACCTTCCAGAGTTTCTTTTACTCTGGTGATTATCTTGTTTCAATTGTGCTTTTAATATCTTGGTTTGATGTGATTGGTCTTCCACGTGTTCTCCAGGTGAAGGGAACAGAGTGCTGCATGTGGTCTCCACCCCCCTGTGTCCCGATAACAGCACCAACACAGGACATGTAAGCCACTGCTCCCTGTCAGCTTGTAACATTAGTGTTGCATACGTATTAGCAGTTGCTTTTATTGCCCTGCAGTGCAGATCCGGTTTGGTTAGCAGAGCACCTACCATATGACACTGGATTCAAACCGTGCAAGCTGCAGGCACAAAGTTGCCCTTGGCTCTCCTCTGCTTCTCCCATTCCTGCCGACGGCACCTTAAGGTAATGATAACTCGGGCCACCTCTGCTGTGAGTTTGTTTGACCTACGTGAATCAATCTGTCTTTAAACAGCCTCTGGCTCCTCAGATTAATTTTGATCCTTCCAGTGAAAGCTGTGTGGTGTTGAAGCTAAATGAAAATAACCAGCTGACATTTTCATGATGTAGTTTGACAGTCCTAAAGGCCAGAAAGATGGTGTCTTCACTAGGGGTGGGCAACATGAGTGAAACATGTCACAATAAAAGTGAAGATGAGAAAGTGTTTGCAACATCTTTTCAGTCCTTTCTATGGAACTGTATCGCGGTGATTGCTTATCACTGCCTTCAAAGCCACCCCAAAACAAATGATACCTCCCTTAAAAATACATACCCATTTTGAAATGGGCTTCTTTAGGACACCAGTGACACAAAAAAGTCTGATTCTTATCACCTGACTGAAGACAGTAACCGTATTTAATCATATCTTATAATTTAATGATATTTACTGATGTCCTGAGACCAACAGTGGAGAAAACTGTAAAAACAATCACTCTGACAGTACAGTTGGTTTTGGGTTTTTTAAAACATAAATTGGAATTCATTTTTCACAATAATGCTAAAGTCCTCGTGTTTTTTTTTTGCATTTTGCAGGCACCGTTTTCCTGGTTGGTACAACTCATCTACGTTAGGACTCATCTCAACTCCCTTGACCTCCAACTCTCCATTTAGCTCGAGTAATTTTGGTGAGTAACTTCTGATGCTTTGGAGATAAATGCAAAAAGTTCTTGAGAAATCACAGAAATGTTGATTTCTGCTTGTCAAACCTCAGCTTTAAACTCCCTAGTGATTAATACTAACCTGACTCTAACCAGACGGATGTCGCTCCGCCTAGCTTCGCTCACATACATCTGGGACCTCTCCATAGGAATTGCCTTTATTGAAGGAAGAGGGGGGAAGACAGGCAGCAAAGCGCCGCGGGTCGGAGTGGATTCCGGGGCGACCGCGTCGAGGACTAAAGGCCTCCTAATATGGTTCGCGCTAACCGCTCCGCCGCGGGCGCGCCCCGGAAAACAAAACTTGCCAAATCCGGTCGGGAGAAGGGCGAAAACATGGTTTCCACCAACAAAAGCCTTCAGAGCCGTTCTCTGATGTTCTTTTAATGAAACAATATTGGGTAGATTGGACAACACGGAAGAAATAGCAGCATCGATGTTAATGCTTGCTTCCTCGATGCGAGCCGCCATTGCTGTCTAAATCAAAACAGTCTCACGGTCGCTTCTCCACTACGTCACATCTATCAAACTCCAGCCCTGCGTCCTGATTGGCTGGACAATAAAATTGGTTGGAGAAATCACTCTCTATGGGAGATGTCCCAGATGGATGTCAGTGAAGCTAGGCGGAGCGACATCCGTCTGGCTAGGGTCAGGTTAGATTAATACTGCATGTTTATCAATTTGCAAATGTATGCAATCTCAGTCCTTGAAGGAAGGGGGCAGTATTTCACAGTTGTTACATATTTAAACCCCCCAAAAGAAAAGAGTTGAATTTAGAAATGCACTGATCAGAGATTTGGGGCCAATTTCAAACCCTTGCTGGTATCAGCAGGCGGCTCCTTCTTGTACCTGAAAGTCAAGTTACAAAAAGTACAAAATGGAGCGAAATGATCCGCACCCACTGTCTCGGTCTCTGTCGGAGCAGCCTGAATAAACAACAGGCCTCCATCATATACACTCTTATACACACTTATATAACCTTATTGGATTTATGTGTCCACTGACCTTATTTTTTGGAACCTCAAATGCTAAAAATTAAAGCCCTGGTGAACAGGAATTGCCCTCTCTTTATCTATTCCCTGTCTGTTGTCTACTGTCCAGTAAAGATCAACTGTTGTGTTCTGTCCTTTAGTATTTCAGGGTGTTGTCTGCGCTGTCTCGTGTGCTAAAGGAGGAGAGAAGCGGGGCAGCAGATCGTCAACATCTAAAGCTCCCACCAAAGAGCCAGAGTCTCTACCTTCAAGAAGATCCAGACGCAACACTAAAAGTCAAGAAGAGACTCCTGCATCAGACCCTAAATCACCAACACAGGCCAGTTTGTCAGACTCCAATTCATCGGCCGGGCAATCTTCCCACCCTAGCAAACCTTCTCCTGCGCCGACAAAGAGGAAAGGGAAAAGGGTAACAAACAGAAAGGCCAGTGGCAAACGGAAAACCACAAGAAAAAACAGCAGCAGCCCAGCAGTCAGTGAGGGGGATGAAGATGACAACGTTGAGAAGGAAGAACAGGAGGGTGCAGCTAATCAAGAGGGGGATACAAACAACTTTGATCCGCTGCAGACTAATACAGAAAATAGTATCGAAGGGCCGAATGGATGCAGCTCTGCAGATGAGCAAGGAGGCATTGTTGAGCAGAACAATGAGGTGACTCAAGAAGAATCCTGTGAACAGCAACAAGAAGAGACATCTGGCGACGAAAAGAATGACCTCTCCTGTTTTCCTGACTCGACTCAGAACAGCCCTGTTTCGACCTGTGAGGAAATCCACAACAAAACAGAAGAGCCAGTCAGCCCTGGTTCCAGTGCAGGAAAAGAGTTTGATGAAAGGACTTTACAATCTCCCCCTGACTCTCAGACCTCCCTGCTGGAAGATCAGGTGTCTCTTCAGAGTGACGAACACACGCAGCAGGATGAGAACATGGGCATTTTTGAGACGCCAGAGGAAGCAAAAGCAGAAGAATCTTCTAAGGAATTGAAGGATGAAATGTGTAAAGACTTGAAATGGTCTGATTCACCAGCTGCTAGAGAATCTGAGAAAAATATAGCTGATGAAGATGTAAACACACCTGAGGAGCCCAGTGTTGAAATGCCCAAATTACTGGAGAGTTCAGGAGTAAAAAGGTCTGTAGCAGTACCTGAGGCAGGTCCCACACCCGATGAGGAGATTTTGGCCAAAGAGGAAGTCTTAACGGACTCTACCATCCAAGGGGAGGCCTTTATGAAGGAGGATTTTGTGACTCAAGAGGAAGCTATAGTCAAGGAAAGCTCTATAGTCATAGAGGATACATCATTGAAGGAGGTTTCAACGGTTCAAGAGGACACTTTAACAAAGCAGAACTTTGTCGGCAAAGAGGAGGTCACAACCAAGGAAAGATCTCCGGTCAAAGAGGACGCCATAAGAAAAGAGAATGATACACCAAAGGATGATGTCAAGTCCAGCAATGACTCTGCACCCAGTTGCGATTACACAACCAAGGATGACACAAATGTCATCCCTATGGATTGTAGCTCACCTGCAACTGAGCCTGGGAGCAGTTCCTTTTTGGAATTTGCAAGCGACAAGGATTGCCTTACTGATGTAGTAACACCTGCTACTGCTCCCGAAACCCAAGTCAACAAGAATCCCAGCGCCAAGGAACAAAGGGAGAGGGAAAGGAGCCAAGAGAGGAAGAATGGCAAGCAGCGGCGCTCTCGCTTCCACTCTCCATCCTCCAAATGGTCACCTCAAAGAGATTTAAAGAGGGAATCATCAAGACGCTCACGGTCAAGAGAACGCGACGACATGCCCTCGAGTCGGTCGTCCCGAGCTCGCAGCAGAGACAGGGACCGGGATGGAGAGCGAGACTATTCCAGAAGGGACCGCAGCCATGAAAGGAGAAGGCGGCGATCCAGGAGCCGTTCTAGATCAAGGTCTCGGTCCAGATCGAGATCAAGATCTCGATCAAGGACGAAGTCTCACAGGCGAGGGCATAGTTCTGAACGGCCAACGTCCAGAGAGGAGTCTCCACAGAGGAAGGACCGTAGAGGAGGCTGGAAGTCTGGGCATGGGGGTGGCTCTGGTTATGAGGGACGAAGATATCAAGGAGGGGCTGGCCGCTTTGAAAATGGTGTGTCTCAAGAGAGCTCTCACGACAAACCGACCTGGTCGGAGAATCCTGACTGGGTCACAGAAAAGACTCGGGGTGACGGCGAAGAGAGGAACCGGGACTCGGGCTTCAGTGGTTCAAAGTGGGAAGACCAGCGCAGAGGGGGTCGAGAAGAGGGAGAATCACGTGGACGGGGAGATCGTGGAGGGTATGACCTTGGTCGGGGTACAGGCCGGGGCAGTGGTAACCACAGCTTCTACGGCCAACAGGAGGAAACATCTGACACCCGTTGGCAGCCCAGAAATAATTTCTCAGGTACAGGCAACAATTCAGGGAACGACTCATACAGCCGCTTCAATGAAAACCGGGGCGGCAGTCGGAAGAAAGAGCCGGAGGCGGGAGACTCCATGATTGACCGGTCAGGCTGGTCCTCAGCATCCAGCTGGGCTGTGAGGAGGACGCTGCCTGCAGATGTGCAGGATTATTACTCAAAGAGGGAGAGAGGGGGAGCTGGCAGCTGGAACAGACAAGATGAGGAGCAGCAGCCACCAGCAACAGCAGGTTCCTTCCACACTTTCTGTTCTAAATGTTGAAAGGCGATCTTCTAATATATTGTCTCTTTGAAAAAGACAAAAAACAAAAACACACAGCTAGAAGAAATGAGAAGTCAAAGATCCATGCTTGGGTTTTAGCAAAATTTTCACCTAAACAGCTCAGTTTGCGCCTTTAGTCGGTAGTTCTTAATCCTGGTCCACTGTCCATTTTGTCCTGTGTCTCTGCTCCAGCTCACCTGGTTCAAATGCATGACCTCCTCAGCATGACACCAAGTGCTGCAGAAGCCTGTTAGTCCCCCATTTATTGAAGTCTAGTGTGGGGCAGCAGGGGAGGGACAGTGGGCTCTGAGGAGGACCAGATCTTAGAACCACTGCTTTAATTGGGTAGTAGATATGTACCAATCAGAATTTTCCATTATATGAACTTTGTAAAGTTTTGACTTGCCAATCTTGATATTTACCCATCCTGATTACACATTATGAACTATACAAAGTGAGAAGAAAAGGGTTTAAGACCGTGCCCTGATGCATCTCAATAATCTAGGCACAAAAATCTAAGAAGTTGAGTAGGACCTTCTCAACTATTTTTTGATTTGTTCAAGATCAGGTTTTCTCATGCTATGAGCAGTCCTTAGTTAAAAAAAAATCAAAAAAGTATTTTTATAGTGCAAACATGAATTTTTCACCATATAAAAGTGTTTACTGTCTGAACACGGACCATGCAATCATGTTCTACAGCAGCCTTCTCTAGTTCATATCTTTTCTTTGATCAGGCACAGTCAGCAGAGCAGGTTGCCAGCGGTTCTGCCTGGTTTCGAACGGCCCTTTCCCACTAGTACCAACTCATAGTGCTTCACTAGGGGTCAACTCATTTTTTCAGCTTTTCCATTGGTAATTGTTATGTAAAATTGTTGCTACATTTAGCACTGAGCTCTATTATTATAATAATTATTATTATTATTAGGTAGCATTAGCGTTAGGTAGCGTTAGCTTACCTTCACATGTCCTCCTCTCGTATCCTTCCATTTGATACCGCAAGGCTTCTGGGTCTATCAGTTAGTTAGAAATAGAAATACCTTTATTGTTCTATAATGGAGAAATTTGGGCATGGCAGTTGCTAATATTTAAAACAGCTGACGTTAGGTTATGCCTTCTAGCACGTTAACTACTTTACTATTACAGGTGCAGGAACATTATTGACCTTTTTAAATCCTCAAACATCAGAGGGACATTCTTGAAGCTGCTTTGCTGAGGTTGCAACGCCAGCAAAGTTGCCATCAGAGCCTATTGGCATCCTCCAGCTTCCAGGTCACCTGCGCCAAAGGCAAACATTTGCTCAAAACAAAAATCTTTCCTGTGCCTGACTGGCTAAGGAGGGTGACTAAAGCTCCATGCTTTTGGTTGTACTTTCTATGTGATCTTAGTTTTACATTTCCAGCAGCAGCTCAACGTTTTGATTCTTAGCCATGATCATTAAGGTTGGATATCTTTAAAGACTTTATTTCTTTTAGCATTAAATGTGTCTAAATATTGTTTACTTCAATAAACCCACGGCACATACAGCTACCAAGGTTCCTCGTCATTCAATCTTTCTCCTTCCTTCCCGGTGACAGTAAGTAATATTTCATAAAATAAATTCATAGTGAACTCTTTGTTTTTCCTATTTTAAAATGGACGGAAGGAAAGCTGTTCAGTTAAAGTCTAAAATTTGATAGGAAAAATGTGTACACTTAGAATTTAGTGTAATGTAACAATCTATACGTGATTATAGAGTTTTGCTAGCAGAGCAGAAGGATATCTACCATGATTGTTAAAAACTGACACTGGAATACAGATCTAAAAAGAGTAGGAGAGACATAATATCCGACAGTAGCTGTGGATATGTTTTGGGCTCTGAATGGCACTCATTTAACCCAAGAAGTTTAAATTAGGGCTGTCAGTTTTAACGCGCTATTAACGCGTTAACTTTGTTAGACCATAACGCCGACATTTTTTTAACGCGCGTTAATGCTTTTTTTCTCTAATGCTAGAGACTAACAAAACAGACCCGCGCTCACTGTTGCCAAGCCCGCTTATTTCATGCGACTTTGAGCTTCTTTTTTCTAAAGTTGCTTGTAAATTTCATGAGTTGCAGGTTGCAATTTGTTTTGGGCTTGTTTCTGAGAGTGAGGTCGCTTATTTGGGCTCTAAAATAAGTGACGCTGCCACACTACAGACACAGTGAGTAAATATCCCTCCACCTCATAACGCGCTGCAGCGCATTCTCCTCTAAACTGACATAGGAGCCGAGGGAGTAAAGGCAGGAAGAGCAACTCTGGCCGTATTTTCTGCAGTTTACGGCTGCAATAACTGATGATAACTGCTGAAAGTAGATTTGGCGGTGCAGATCACCATTTTGAGCAGAGATTGGTTCTGAAGATGAGTTTTTATACGCTGATAACGACCCATAAACCGTAAACCGTACTTTAATGCTTATTAATTTGTTGTCTTTTTTGTCTCTAAAATGTAAAATTAGTATTACTTTATATGTAAATGCTTAATACCATGTCTATCTTTGTTTAAGAGGCAAAAAAATATTTCGGCATGAAATGATTATTTATTTACACATTTGTTTACACATTGTGTAAACATCAGGGCGTTATGATTAGTGATTTAGCCAATATTGGCCAGAGTTTAACATTTTATGGCACCAGGATGTTTTCATTACAATTCTGAAAAGTGCTTGAAAATAAAAAATGAAAATATTTTTTGTACAAGCATGTTTTTTAGTAATGTCATTTATTGCAAAATTTCATATTAAAATGTCCAAATAGGCTTTTACACTTTCAGAAATAAAAAGATAAAATATGCGATTAATCTCCAGTTAACTATTAAAATTATGCAATTAATCGCAATTAAAATTTTTAATCGTTTGACCGCCCTAGTTTAAATACTTGGATTTGCTGTAAATTTATGATCTTTTTATTGTGTGCTTTTTAGATCCACCAAAGAGTGATCCTCCTCAGGTGGTCCCTGGGAATGCGCCAGTTGCCGTGTTGAATGTGCTTCCTCCTCCTCCTCCTCCTCAGCTCAGCCTTCTTCACCATCAGTATCCCATGCAGCGCCTGCAGGGACCCCTGCCAGTCAGCTTGCAGCCCGCAGCCTCCTACGCCATGCCCCCTCAGGTCCCCATGCACCTCCACCCTGCAGTGACACTGCTTCAGGTTCCTACTGTGGCCGCCCAGGGCCTCCCGCCGCCTCCTCCACCACCCCCACCCATGCAGGCTGGGAACCAGACTATAGCAGCTGCAGCACAACCTGAGGGACACACAGCTCAGGTACAGTAGAAGTTGAGATAGAAACTAGATGACTCCACTGTCGGTCTAATCAGGTTCAGTAGTAAGTTGTGTTTATCAGAGTAAAACAATACTCAAGCAATCCTCATCTCTCCATCACTCTAGATGGTGAGCGCAGTCGTAGGTTACGGCAAATCATCCCTCCTTCCCACGCCAGCGAAAGTGGCCGTGGCAACAGTGTCCCAGGTTCCACCAGCACCCAGTCAGGTGATGCCGTCCTCTACAACTCAGTCCAGCCAGCACAGCAAGGCTCAGGCTGATAGCTCCAAAAAAGAAAAGGTTTCAAACACCAACCATATACCAGTATGGGTTATTTTAGTTCTCTTTAAGCAATCATGTTTTTCCTATTTGTGCTGCAGAAACAACAGATCCAAGAGAAAGCTATAAATGAAGTGAAGACAGCCATCAAACCGTTTTATCAAAAGAAGGAAATCACAAAGGAGGAGTACAAGGAGATTGTCCGCAAAGCAGTAGAGAAGGTACACACACACACGTGTACACACACACACACACACACACTTTTTTTAAATACGGGAGGACCGTGCCTTGACTTCCATTCATTTTCAACCCTTTTTATGGCCTTACCCTGACCCTAATTTAACCTTTACCAGTATATGCCTAATCCTACCCTAAGCCTAATTGACCCCTTAGTCCTAAACCCAACCCCAGTTCAAAAAAATGAGGACCAAAAAAGGTCCTCACTTTACTAGTAAAATGAGCAAGAAAAATTCTCACTTAGCTGCAAGTACAAGTACACACACACACATCTTTGTTTTAAATACTGTGGGCCGTGCTTTGACTTCCATTCATTTTCAACCCTTTCTAGGGTTTATCTCCAGAAAACTGACAGTCTGCCAGTATTTTCTGTAAAAAAACCAAACGGTTCAGAGCTGTGCGTGCTGTGAGGCAGTGCGCAGCTGAAAGGGGGTGTTACTGCTAGCTTGGCGTGTAGCACCGTTCAGCATTTCATTTTTCTTCTCTGTCTACCTGAGAAAGTTCCTCCAAACAGCGCTTCTGTGTTTATCTAGTCCATGAAGAAGGTTGCATGTTTTCTTCTGGCTGTTCTCCACATGTTAGCAGTCTTAAACACTTCCAGCAGCAGCTCTTTATTTGGGTCAGGTGTGACTCTGCGCTGCTTCTGGAACAAGTGTGACAGTTTAGACAGATGAGAATGGGTCAGTTTATATAGATTATTCAAATGTGCATTTTTGAATAATTCACTTTTTAATATTGAATATGTCGAGACATGGATTATTTTGACAACAGGATGGGGGTGGTGTGAGTCAGTTTGGATGGCTGTTCGTTCCTCCAATCTGGGCCCGCTGAGTGCTGCACCTGGTAGTCTTTGTGGTTGTCCATTGCAGCAGGGTGGTGCAAGGCACTGCTGTAAACAGTGTGACCTGCAACACTTTCCCTAGGGTCTGTGGAAGTTTGCATTTGGAAGCTATGTACTTATGTTTTGGAAAAATCGCCTCTGCTCTTGGTTCTGCATTACAAACTGCATACCTGTCTCTGAGTCAGTCTCATGATGGATTGAGGCTGCTGCCAGGAGGTATGCAAGGATTTTACCTGGGAGGTAGGGGTTCCCTCCTTTTGAGATGCAGCCTTCCTGATCGCACATGCAGTCAGATTCAAAATCTGCTTCAACTTTTTCCATCCTCATCTCAGCTATTGAGAGCTCAGGTTTTGCAGCGTTCTGTCATTGCGTCATCTGTACCTGTGAATACTTTTTAGTCTCCAGTTGTGATTTTTGCTGACAAATCCAAGCTTCTCTAGTGGGATTTTTAATGAAGTTGACCAATCTCTGAATCTTTTTATCACAGGCAGTCAGGTTGAGTTTCACATTCAACTCATCTGGAGACAAGCAGATGAGATCAGCAACAACTGTGAAGCTGTGGGATTCTGACCCCATCCTTCCTGCTGTTGTTAAAACAAAATTATACCGTTGCAAAATATTTACTGAAGGCAACAACACATAATCCAACAAATGTCCAGCTATGTGTGTATATTTAATTCTAGATATATTGCAACTCTTCTATGTGCGTGTAGAAACAGGTGCACCAGTTGACTCTCCCTGTGGCTGGTCTCAACTCTTGGTTTTAAGTGTTAAAATGCTTCTTTTTTCTTCAAGGAAATATTAGGGATTTAGCATTTTGATCCCCCCATTTGGGGGGAAAGCGTTTATTCAGAGGGGCCTTTTTGATATTACCTTGAGAAAAGAAAAAAACGTCGAGATAAATATTGTATATCGACGTTCAGCCTATTCAATTCAATTCAATTTTATTTATATAGCGCCAATTCATGTAGTGCGTCATCTCAAGGCAATTTACAAAGTCAAATTCAATCAGATTATACAGATTGGGTCAGATATTGGGTCAAATATATTTGGTCCATATCGCTCAGCTATCTGGCACTAAATTATGCTCTACACAAAACACAGGAACCCCATTAAGTGTCTAATTAGATATATGCATTTACATATATTTATGTAGAAAAGTCTTAGGTTAGATAATATTAACTGTTATGATAAATCAGGTTAGAAACTTGTTTACATAAAACACAATGAGTTTGTATCTGAATACAGATGTGCAGCAAATTTTGGGTCAGATGATGAGGTCAACTGTAAAGTTATATCAAGTCTGAAACTATTGTCTTCACAAATAAAACCAGAATGAGTCCAAGCATCTGAAAATAAGCCTCTATATTAGATTGCCACAGGTTATTAACCCCATTAGTATCTCCTCTGCTAGGTCTGAAATCATGAACTCCAGTTGTTCCACTGTTGTTCCTGTCATCTGTGCGACACTATCTGAAGATAATAGATCAATTGATGGATGGATGGATGGATGGATGGATCCATCTGTTTTGCAAAGGCCTCAGAGGTTTGGTGGAGATTGTTAGTGAGGGAACAGCATCATGAAGACCAAGGAACATAGCAGACAGATCAGGGAGAAAATTGTAGGGAACTTTATAGCAGGGTTAGGTTCTAAAACAAACTCCCAAGCTGTGAATTTCACACAGAGCTCTTTTCAATCCATCATCTCAATGGAGGGAGGATGACCGTACTTCAGACCCACCAAGACATGGACATCCACCGAAACTGACAGACCAACAAGGAGACCATGAATCACAGAGAAGGCCCCTGGTAACTGTGGAGGAGCTGTAAAGGTCCACAGCTCAAGTGGGGGAATCTGTCGACTTGGCTAGTTGTTGTGGAAAAGTGGATGGAGTAAAGCAGTTAGTATAGCAACCCATAAGAAGTCCTGTTTGCAGCAAGTAACGTCTATAAGAAAGGGAACCAATGGCCGTCTAGGCAGATGGGACCAAAATCAACTTGTTGGCCTATGTGAAGAACACAACGTGTGGTGGGAAACTAACTTCTCATACCTGTGATCACAAATAGTTTTATCTCGTTTGGAGCAGTGGGTGGGCATCCGAGGAACAACACTGGAGTGGTTTTGGTCCTACCTGAGTCATCGTATATTTTGTGTCAGTCTGGGAAATTCTCCACTGCTCCTCTTTTATATGGAGTTCCTCAGGGTTCAGTTTTAGGCCTCCTTCTTTTTACTCTCTATCTGCTCCCACTTGGATCCATCCTTCAGAAGCACGGTGTTTTCCTTTCATTTTTTTTATGCAGATGATGGCCAGATCTATGTGCCATTGAGGCAAAAAACAAACTCTGTCAGATCTCTTTTGAAATGTCTGGGTGACTTGAAGGTGTGGATGGCTTTAAACTTTTTAAGTTTTAATAAAAAAAAAAAAAAAGAAAGACAGGTTGGTGGTTCATCAGAGAGTCTGCCTTTAGACCTGCCTTAGATCTTGGTCAGTTTATAAAGCCGATGGCCACAAACCTGGGTTTTCAAATGCATAATCACTTTACCTTCAACAGCCAGATGAAAGCTGTTGTCAAATCCAGGTTTTTTTCAGCTTCAGCAGTTGGCCAAAATAAAGTCCATGCTGAGCAAAGCACACTTTGAGACAGCAATCCACGCCTTTGTGACCACTCGGCTGGATTACTGTAAAGCACTTTATTTTGGTGTTAGTGGATCTTTAATTGCACGTCTGCAGAAGGTGTAAAATGCTGCTGCACGACTTTTAACTAAGACACGGAAGTTGAGCCTATCTCCTCGTGTTAAGCTCACTTCACTGGTTACTGGTTAGTTTAGGATTCATTTTAAAATTGCCCCACCTTACATCTCTATGTACCGCACCGTTCTCTCAGGTCAGCTGACCTTTTACTCTTGTCTGTGCCGACAACCAGGTGTAAGATCAGAGAGGACCAAGCTTTCTCTGTAGCCGGTCCCAATCTCTGGAATGATTAACCACATGCTTCCTCTTTGACCATTTTTAAATCTCTTTTAAAGACTCATCTCTTTACCTTGGCTTTTAATATTCAAGAGGATGTTGGTGTTTGTTGATTTTATCCCATTTTTTTCTATGTTTATTTTCCTATATTAATTTTATCAATATTACTGATTTCTATGCTGTTTATATTTGGTTTTTGTACAGCACTTTGTTCTCTGTGTGTTTAAAGTGCTTTATAAATAAAATTGGATTGGATCCCTACTGTGAAACCTGGTGGTAGCATCATACTGTGAGGATACTTTGATTCTCTTTGCAAGCAGCAGTATTTTAGGATATCCAAGGGTTAACGTGGAGAAATCCACTCCAAAAAAGCAAGCGTAAATCATACAGTTTTTGTTTTGTTTATTAGCTAGAGGGTAATTTTCAGAAAATACAATTTAATTTCTTTTTCCTCCCCAGGTCTGTAACAGCAAGAGCGGAGAGGTGAATTCCAGCAAGGTGGCCAACCTGGTTAAGGCCTACGTGGACAAATACAAACACGCACGAAAGAAATGAACCTCCGCTGATCTGTTCCTCCTGGGGCGGCAGTTTCCCTCAGACCTGTTCTGCTGATCTGATCAAGTGCAATTTCCTCCTGCTGGAATTTGGCCTCCAACCTGAAAGATGACGGAGAGCCAGCATTTTCCTTTCTTTGTGATAAATATACCTTTTATTGAATTTTTTTTCTATAGATTTTCATATTTTGTTAGAAAAGAATAACCTGATCACAAATTGTAATGCAAGAGCCCTTTATTTTGCTTAGATAATGGGACTTGGGGAGCTGCTGTAGAGAGAGCAGCATATCTTTGAGAGATTCCTGAAGATGCTCTCTTTGAAGAGTGTGTTGTGGAGAGTATCCTAATTTCACAGCTTGAGTCAACATCATCAATGTTCCTTTTAAAAAGAATTATGTAATATTTCAAATGAAAGCCGACTTAAAAAGGGCTTTTGTCTTTAATACTCTCTGTGGCCCAATGATGGCCTTCAATCTGAGGGCTGTGCTTGTAATCAGGACTCTGATTGGATACAAAGTCAGATGCCCAATCAGAAGTGAGCGTGACGTTCCAAGGTGAATGTGTAATATCAATGTGTGTACGTGAGCTGTGCAAAGTATCTGGAAAGTAGTGAAATAAACTAGATGCTTCCTGCTGTGCTGTGTTTGTCAGAGGGTTCCTACCAATCAGGTGGTGTGGGGTGTATAAACAGCTCTGAGCCACAAGGTGGGGGTAGTGCTCCTGGATTAGTGAAAATGCTTAATGCTCATTTCAGTTTGGGTGAGGTTTATTTTTCTGTGTAGAAAAAAATGTTAAATTGTCTGAATGGAAACGTGATTATTGGGCAGTGATGATTAAAGACAGCAAGGATTTCACGTAACATGTCTAATTAGCTCCTCGATTGATGGTCACCATTTAAAATTGGATCTTTTCTCCTTGAAAACTGAAGATCTAAATAAAGTTGATTTCATCTTATTTTCCTGCCTTGTATGTTGTGTTGGCTTTAATATCTGTATGTTAATTTTTTTTAGTTTAACATAAGACGGATAGCATTAACCCAATGGTCCAGCAGACAGTAACTGATGCCCTCTACAAGGAGGCTAAAGACCTAAAGGTCATTGCTTTATCCCAGCACATTAATGGAAACTTGTTTGGCAGGAAGGAAATCTGGTAGAAAAACCAGGGATTAGTGCATCGTTGACAGGAATTGTGGGGGAAGGGATTCCCAGGAGGATGGAGAAGTTGTACATCTAATCATGAACATGGTCATTTGGAGTTTCATCACAAAATGGAGTAAATCCCACTAGTTTGGCCAACTTGCAAGTAGTATGAGTTCTCCATAGTGCAGGGCCATGCAATTTCTTAGCACTTCTTCCAGTTTGTATCTGCCTAAACCTGTACCACCTGTAGAGCTGGGCTGCTTCTAATAGAGAGCATCTTCCTTTAGTGTTTGATCACAAACTGAACACTGGTGCTCTTTATGGGACAATTGCCTTGGATGTGAAAGGATTGGAGGTTCAGCTGAAGCCGTCTACAAGAAGAGACTACTCCTCGGTCCTTCATCGTCGGTAGCTAGATGCTGCAGATCTGTGGGTGGCAGTATGGAGAGTACAATTGTGTTGGGGATGCATCAGAGCCTATGACCTAAAAAAAGTTTAAGTTGATAAAGAACGCTGCTACCGCTCTGGAACCTGAATATGATTAAAACTTCACTGTTAAGTTTTTTTTTCTTTAGCTTTAATGTAACCAGGCTGAGATAATTACAAGAGAGACCCAGCCAAGAATGCCCCAGCATAGTTACATTATAAACGATGCATTAAAAACAATAAAAGTAAGATGTTTAAGGGTTTTGGTGCTTATCATTACATACATGGCTTCTTGTCACCACAAAAAAATTTAGAAATGCGCATTGAAAGATTTTGAGTTTGACTCTTGCTCTGTTTTTTGTTCTATTGCACTGTTAAAACAGTTCCACATCTAGACTTGTAAACGTCCAGTTTCCAGACATTTTGTTTGGACATCCAGAAAACGTTTTTTGTTTGAAATAAGTATGTCTAAATGAGTCAGGTTAAATTTAGGAGAAATCTTGTTCTAAAGAAAACCTTTTCTTTATGTCTGACATTCAGTTTTGGATGTTTCTTAGAAAGTCTGATTGTAGGCCTGTTTCTACCCAGGTTGAGCCTCACAAAACAAATATATTTACTGACAACTAGTTTCAAACTGACTTTAACAGAGCTATCAAGTAATTTAATGTAATATTCCAATACGGGGCATGTTAACTTTTCTGTCCCTTTAATAGATAAACATGTCATGTTTTTCAAATGCTTAGCCCACATGCAGACACGAGCGGGAGACCAGTACACAGTTTTAAGATGTTTATTTTAAAGGAACATGCAGAACTGAGAGCGAAGCTATAAGTAGCCTGGAACGAGGCCTGAACGTCGGGGCGGGGATGACTGAAAAAGAAGGGGAATGATAAGTCAAAAGCTAGAACCAGGAATTTGCCAGAACGTGCGCTGCTTACCATTAGTCGAAGAGACCTAACCGGGAAAGAGTAAGTGCCGAGGGAACGAGTGTGCCTACTCTAGTAGGTGGGTGGTGGCTGGAGGGCGGCAGATGGAGCTGGCGAGAGATCCGAGACAACCACAGCAGGTAGGAGCGAACAGACGGATTAACCAGAGTACGGAAGGCTTGTGGATGCCAGTGGGATCCGGGAGGGGGAACCTCAGGCCCTACTTGGTAATGCCAAGGGAGTAGGGGAGAGTGAGGTAAAGTGAGACTCTGGGTAATGTGAGACAATCCCTGTATCTAGGCAACAGAACACATTTGTGCCCATGTGACCATTTTGTTTCCAAGCTCCTCCCATTTCCCCTTTGCCATAAAGGAGAGAAGCTCATTTTGCTGAGGTAAGCATGTTTTTTCCAACAAAATGTTTTTTTTGCATGTAAAAGTAAATTTTCTTGCTGTCAACTTAATCAACTGTTGTGCCAAAGCAAATTGATTCAAGTAGAAAAAGTTATATCATATCTGTTGATGAACTACCAACATATAAAACCATGTGATGATGCTAGCTGAAGGTTAGCCTGAATTGCTAAGAAAGGTCATTTTTTCAAACATGGTGGAGGTGGGGTAAATTGAGACAAATGCTGTGGGGTAAAGTGATACAGTGTCTTACTTTACCCCCACCAGACCCGGCTGCAGAAACAAATTACAGGGGGGGCATTCCATTTTTTTAGGGGGGCACACTTTAAAAAGAAAAAATATATATATTTTATATATATATATATATATATATATATATATATATATATATATATATATATATATATATATATATATATATACCAATTAGGCTTTTGAACACATTGAGCTGGAAAAAAAATAGCTTATGAGCAGATAAAAAATTTCGGAAGCTTTTCATAACATTTGTTGGGCTTTTAGAAAGAATTACTAACAAAATATATCAAAATAGTCATTATCTATTTTTTAAATAAGTTGAATCTGTCGATCTGACATCATGAATGAATAATAGTTATAATGAATAATATTGTTATAATAAAACAAGAAAAGAATAATGGTTAATCAAGTGTTTGGTCAGTGTAAACGCCTCAGAGGGGTTGACTTCTACTTATCAACTTAAAAATATTTCATGACTGCGTGTAAGAGAAATGTTTAATTGAGCTATACTGAGAGAAATTACGTTTATATTAAGGTAGATTTACAACTCATGTTGGGAAGCTATTTATAATTTATTTTTTTCCGGTTGATATATCCTGATTGTTAAAG
Organism: Fundulus diaphanus; assembly: GCA_037039145.1. NCBI lineage: Eukaryota > Metazoa > Chordata > Actinopteri > Cyprinodontiformes > Fundulidae > Fundulus > Fundulus diaphanus. The sequence goes on from CM073144.1 coordinate 33,278,213, forward strand.
AGATCTTGTGTGTTATTTGGTTGTCTGATTGTACATTTTGTTTGGAGCCCATATGCGCAGTTTTTTTCTTTGCTTCGGCGCAGTTGTGTGCTAATGGCATGTTCTTATGTGTTTAATAGTTCTGTGCTTTTAACATGAGAGAGTTTGAGATTTGGGCATGTTTTTTTTATTTTAAGTTGGGCAGGTTTTATGCTGGTTTGGGTTACTGGAAACTAACAGTGACATAGGGTAACCTGTAGCGCTGTATCTTAACTTAAAAGTGCAGCATAAGCTACACGCTAATAAACATGAGCGCTGGTGTCAGGCTGAACACTGACTGAAGTAACAATTCTGACTAGAACAGGTTCTGTAATTGCAGCAGCTATGAAAACAAGGAGCAGAACAGCTTTTGCTCGTAGCTGTCCTAGCTAACCCTGCTAGCTGTCTAGCTAACCCTCCTAGCATTAATGTTTACTCCAGTTTAGACTTCAGTGCTGGCATTTCAAACAGAAATTAATAGCGCTCCTTCCAGCTCGCTCTCTGCTTCGTTGTCACTTCTTGTAATTGTTTGGTAATCAGACCAAATTTTCATCCCGCTCTACCGACACCAACAGTGACCACAACCGAACTGCGGCGGCGACTGAAGGCTATGACTCGGTGTCCCGCCCCTCTCCAGCTGTGATTGGCTAGCATGTTGCCGTCAGTCGTTGATTTGATTGGTTAAATTGTATGATTGACACATCAAAGATAGTACTAAAAGGACGATGGCCACTCCGAGGTAAAAAAATAAATAAAAAGACAGCTTCCAGTCCAGGGCGGGCACAGCTGGCTCACAGGGCGGGCACGGCCCCCCAATGCCCGCCCATGCCGCCGGGTCTGACCCCCACCATGAGGCACAGGTTAAGTTTAGTTGTAAACATATTTTAATGTAATATTGCATTGCATATGTAATGTAATATTACTATTAATTACATATAAATTAATATGTAATGTTAAATTTTTATTTTAAATGTCATAAACATTGTAGAAAAGCCATCATGCCAAGGAAATACACCAGGAAGACAACCCCTTGAGGAGATGGAGAGAGCAGCCGCTGAGGTCAAGGAAGGAAAGAAGTCTCTAAGAGCAGCTGCAAGGGACAGAAATATTGACAAGTCAAGCCTTTTAAGATTCATAAAGAAAAAAGAGAAAGGGGAAGTAAAATCGGTAGCCTGGGGTGCAGTAGCTGAGGCAAAGAGAATTATTACAGATGAGATGGAGGAGGAGCTTGCCAAACACTTGAAACAACTAGCTGAACAGTTCCATGGCCTTCCTCCAGTTAAGTCACGTCAAATGGCCTTTGAATATGCAGAAAGAAACAATATCCCTGTCCCTGACAATTGGACAAAGACACAATGTGCAGGTAGGCTAGGGTGTGCAAGAGATCACATGATTCTGTAGGTAAATTAAGGCCAACTGATCTTGGCACACAGCTAAATCTTATAATAATGAATTGTCTACTCTAGGTGAAGATTGGTTTCGCAGCTTCCTAGCACGTCGCCATCTCTCTATCCGAACTCCAGAGGCAACATCCCTGGAAAGAGCTACAGCCTTCAATAAAACTACAGTCAAGGAGTTCTGTGACAATCTGGCTGCAGTTATGGACAGGTGACAGAATTAATTATTTAGTCGCAAATGCTTTACGGAGGCATTACCTGTAAGATTTGGCTTTGATTCTAATAAGGTTCTTACTTTGCCTCTCATCTTTAACAGGCATGCCTTCCCTACACACATGATTTACAATGTGGATGAAACAGGTGTCTTTACAGTACAAAAGCCACATCAGGTACACTAGAGGGCATATTACCAGTAGTAGAATACTGGTTGCACATGCCATTGATTCTAAAATTTCTATTTGATCAGGTTGTGACAGAGACAGGAAAAAAGCAAGTTGGTTCTGTCACATCGGCTGAGAGAGGAGAACTGGTGGTGACTGTGGTGTGTGCAGTGAATGCTGCTGGGAATGCCATACCTCCCATGTTTGTCTTCCCCAGAGTCAAGTTTAAGGATTGCTTCATGACAGGAGCACCTCCAGGAGCCAAAGGTACCGTCACCAGAACGGGATGGATGAATGAAGACATCTGGCCTGAGTTCCTTGATCACCTGATACAGCACACTAACTGCACCCCTGATCGTCCCATGCTGCTAATCCTGGATAATCTAAAAGCTCACATCTCACTCAAGGCAATAGAAATGTCCAAGAGCAACGGAATTGTTCTGCTCACCCTCCCACCACACACATCCCATCGCATGCAGCCTCTCGACGTGACCGTGTATGGCCCGTTCAAGACCCAATACAGCCGTGCTCTTGATGGGTGGATGAGGTCTAACCCCGGCAAACAGTCTCCATCTACCAGACTGCAGGATTTGTGAATGAGGCTTTCATGTCAGCAGTGACACCACGCAACATCACTTCTGGATTTAGGTCCACTGGGATTTTCCCATATAACCAAGACATTTTCCCTGATGAAGCATTTGCACCATCCATGGTGTCAGACCGGCCAAACCCTGAGCTGCAGCCTGCCAATGCAGATGATCTGGATGGTCCACCCCCTGCAGATGATCCACCTGCAGACGAACCACCAGCTGCAGATAAATCACCCGCTGATGCTTATCCATCCACTGCGCATGGTCCACATGGATGTGCCTCGCCAGCTGATTCAGATGTGCCACGTGTTCCCAGCCGAACTGGATATGTGTCTCCTCGTGAAATACTACCACTTCCCAAATGTCCCCCCAGAACACAAACCAAACGAAAGCGTGTGAAGACAGCCATCATAACTGATACTCCTGAGAAGCAGGCAATTGAAGAGACTTATAAAGAAAGACAAAAGAAACTGGCAGGGAAAAAGCAAAATAGCAAAGAAAAGGGAAAACCGAAAAAGAAAGCAACCAAAAGGAAAATCGTAGTTAGCAGCTCTGAGGAGAGTGATGTCCCTGTCCCATTTGATAATGAAGAAGAGAGCTCTGAGGATGAAAGAAGTGATCCAGGAAACAAAGATCTGTCTGTGGGTGACTTTGTCATGATTAACTTTACAACCAAACACAGGAACCTCCAGTATATTGGCATGGTTGAAAAAGTTGAAGATGATGAAATTCTTACCCAATTCCTTAGAAAAGTGTGAGAGAGACCCACATTTGCTATTAAAGAAAAAGATGTGGCACATGTTCCCAAAGCAGATGTGGTGAAGAAGCTGCCTCAACCTAAGAGGCGTGGAGGGACCACACATAGAGAACAACTCTTCATCTTTCCCTGCAATCTTCAGGGCTGGAATGTGGAGTAGTTGTAGAGGCCTACTGTATTTGTAGAGAATGACTGATGCTCTGATTGTGGATTTAGTTCTGTTGAGTCCCAGGCTGTTCTAGCTGGCTCTAAAGGTCCTGTGTTCTGACCCCGAGACTGTGTTCCATTTGCTGTGTGTCTGTGTGTTCAATTGTACATAGGCTCCTGGCATTTTTATATTAAGACTTTTATATATATGTAAAAAAAGGGATATTTTGTAGTGTAGGAGTTGAGTTGCAGCAAGGTGATTCATACCTCTCATTTGAATGTTAATAAAACATTTTGAATTACATTATGTTGTATTTGATTTTGTTTAGAATTTCTTTCAAGTGTAGGAAAAAATGTGCTTAATAGACCAATTCCAATGGTTATTTTACTAGTCTGGCATTTGTTCTGGGATGTGAGGTTGTCAGGCCAGCTGTCAGGATTCTAACCTGTTACAACATATGTTGTTATGGTAGTTTCAGAGTGAAAAAAGTAAGTGGATCAGTTTACCCCTAGTTGGTTCACTTTACCCCCGTTGACTTCTCTGGTCTGTCTCACTTTACCCCTAAGCTGGGGTAAAGTGAGTAAGCTGGCTTCTTAAGCAGCGCACAGACAGACAGAAGATGCCTGACGTGAGAGTATAAGGGGTGCCGAGAACAGAGCAGAAGTGACGCCAGACCTGAGAGACGAACTTGAGGTCCCCAGTCAGAGAGTATCTCTGACGGCATTCCATGTAGTCTAAAGACATGTCTGATGAGGAGCTGGGCGGTTTGAAGGGCGTTGGGTAGTTTCCGGATAGCGATGAGATGACAGACCTTGGAGAAGTGGTCAACAACCGTCAAAATGGTGGACATACCTTGGGACGTGGGTAGGCCCGTGACGAAATCTACGGCGAAGTGGGACCCTGGACGCTTGGGGATCGGCAGGGGATTCAATAGGCTGGAGGGTGGCCGGTTCGAAGGCTTATTGCGAGCACAAACTGGGCAAGCTAAAACATAGTCTCTGACGTCTCTAGTCCATGAGGGCCACCAAAAATGTCGAGAAACCCGAGACCGAGTTCTATAGATTCCTGGATGGGCGGAGAACTTGGAATCATGGCACCACTGCAGAACTTCGGGACGAACGGAATGGGGAACATACTTGAGACCCGCTGGACCAGTGGCGGGGTCGGGGTCCAAGCGTAGGGCCTGGTTGATCCTGTCCTCTAAGTCCCACTGTATCGCTCCGATAGAGCAGGAGGGGGTAATATCCGCTCGGGCTCCCCCTCAAACTCGTAAGGAGAAAACTGGCGAGAGAGAGCATCGGGCTTGACATTCCTGGATCCGGGCCTGAAGGTTATAGAGAGATTAAATCTCGAAAAGAACAATGACCGCCGGGCTTGACGGGAGTTAAGGCGAGGGGCTGACTGTAGGTAGGCGAGGTTCTTATGGTCAGTCCATATGATGATGGGCTGCTCAGATCCCTCGATCTAGCGCCAACTTGATGGCTAATAGTTCTCGGTCACCCACATCATAATTACACTCGGCTGGGGAAAGGCGTCGCGAAAAGAAAGCACAGGGATGAAGTCTATTGTCTGAGTCAGATACTTGAGAAAGTACATCACCTACTCCCGTATTAGAGGCATCAATCTCAAGAGTGAACTGTTTATGGGGGTCGGGATGATAAGAATGGGCGCCTGTGAGAACTGAGACTTCAGCCGGTTAAAAGCTGTTTCAGCCTCTGGTCCCCAAATGAATGGAACCTTGGTAGATGTAAGGGCGTGTAAAGGTGAAGCTACCTGGCTATAATTTCTAATAAATCTACGGTAGAAATTGGCGAAGCCAAGAAAACGCTGAAGTTGCTTCCTAGATTCTGGGACTGGCCATTCAACCACGGCCTTCACCTTCTCGGGGTCGGATCTGACCTGACCCCCTTCTAAGATAAGACCAAGAAAAGTAACCGAGGGCTGATGAAAATCACACTTTTCGGCCTTCACGAAAAGGCAATTCTCCAGTAGTCGTTGCAAGATGAGGCGGACATGATGCTTGTGTTGTTCGAGGTCTCTAGAGTAAATAAGAATTTCGTCAAGATAGACGAAAACAAAAACATTCAGAAAGTCCCTTAGGACGTCATTGACTAGGGCTTGAAAAACTGCCGGGGCGTTACACAAACGAAATGGCATCACTAAGTATTCAAAGTGCCCTAATGGTGTCTTAAAAGCAGTCTACCACTCATCCCCTTGTCTGATTCGCACTAAGTGGTAGGCGTTGCGCAAATCAAGTTTGGTAAATATGGTTGCGTTTTGAATTGGTTCGAGAGCCGAAGAGAGAAGAGGGAGAGGATATTTATTCTTTATTGTTATTTGGTTTAACCCACGATAATTAATACAGGGCCTGAGAGAACCATCCTTCTTACCTACGAAAAAGAAGCCGGCACCTAAAGGGGAGGAGGATGGTCTGATCAACCCCGCCGACAGCGACCCGCTGATGTATTCTTCGAGTGCTTGACGTTCAGACCTCGAGATATTATAGAGGCGACTAGTTGGCAGGGGAGCTCCGGGTAACAAGTCTATTGCACAATCATAAGGTCGATGAGGTGGGAGTGAACTAGCCTGACTCTTACTGAATACTAACCGTAGATCATGATAAAATTGAGGAATCCGTGAAAGATCTATTTTATCCTCTAAAGGAGGTGTGGAGGAAGGATGACGAGAAACCGGACGAGCAGATTGCAAACACCTTGAGTGACAAGCAGGAGACCATGATTCTAGCCGGGATTCAGCCCAATTGATCTGTGGATTATGGCCTGTTAACCACGCCCAACCTAATACCACCGGAGAGCGCTTAAGAGGAAACACAAAAAAAGATAACTGTTCACGGTGGTTACCAGAAACGATCACTTCCAACAGCTTGGTCCGATGAGTAATCCTGGTCAACCTCTGACCATCTAAAGCCGAAACCTGTAATGGTTCAGGTAATCTTTCGGTGGGAACACGAAGCTGAGCGACTACGTTCTGATCCATCAAGTTAAAATCTGAACCAGAATCCACTAAAGCCAAAACATCTAAACTGTCCTGATTAAAATTTAACGAGACGGGCAAACAAAACCGAGATCCAACCTGATTAAACTCTTCTTTGTGGGGAGTTGTCCTAGTCATGTCCGCCGACCCCCCCATGACAGGCGGCGGACCTGCTCTTTTGGCCGAGTGGGACACTCTTTAACGAAATGCCCTTCGCCTCCACAATAAAGGCACAAATTTCCCGAGAAGCGAAGTCGGCGTTCCTCAGAAGATAAGTGAACCTGACCCAGTTGCATAGGTTCTGGAGGCGACGGTGAAGCCTCAACCTGTCGTTGGGACCCTCTATTAATTGAGGGGAAACCCGCAGGTCGCATGGTCCTGTCTGAACGGCCCCGATTACGGCTCCGTAATTGCGTGTCCAGGCGGACGGCTAAAGCGACCACATCCTCGAAGGAATTAGGTTCCTCCACGCGGGCTAATTCGTCTCTTAAAGGTATACTATGCAACCAGGGTTGATTTTCCAGCGAGGCTCCCCCCAGAGGGCGAAAGTAAAAGTGCACTGTCGTAAATATGGTCAGCTGTTCTACTGGTTTCTCCGTCAAGCCAGGCGCGGTTGTTTTGAGCTTAGCAGACAGGCGAACGCAACAAATACAAAAGTCGAAAAAACGCCAGTACAAACAATGACTAACACAGTGAAAGTATGAACATGCACACAGAGAGAGAGAAACCATTCCAATGCAGTGTTTCCCCTAGGAATTTGCTTACCGGACGACCTGCGGAGCGGAGCGGGGGGGGGAAACAAGCTTTGCGCGACCGGCGGAGCGGGGGGGGGGGGGGGGGGGGGGGAGACAAGCTTTGCGAGACGGAGCAGGGGGGACACAAGCTTTGTGGATGCCAGTGGGATCCGGGAGGGGGAACCTCAGGCCCTACTTGGTAATGCCAAGGGAGTAAGAGGGGGAACGCCAGAGCAAAATCTGAGCAGAGAACTCCACTGGTACACAATCCTCTTCAGAACTCCAAGACAGGTGAGTGCATCCATGCACACAAAACTGTGACAAAAAACAGGAGATCAAAATTAGTCCAAAGTCAGAGAAGGCAAAACTCACAGTAGGCAGAATCCAAGGCTTGGTCAGAGGCCACGTCGTACCACGACTGGTTTAAGGCTCTGGCATCTTCCGTCTGTCTATGTGCTGCTTAAGAAGCCAGAGGAATCTGCCACTGACGAGCCGCAGGTGTGGGGCACGCCCCCTCAGACACCACCACCACCTGTGGAAAAAACTCAGAGCAGGAACACACATACCGCACCCTGACACATGTAAGGAGTGCTAAGTTATTATTTACTTTTTTATTTTACAGCTGTTTAAACTTAATTCTAATATTTAAAGATGCATTGGTGCAGCCGGATAAGGAAGCTACCCAGATCAGATGGACTTTCATCCTGAAGACAAATGGGGACATAAATCATTCCACCCTAAAAATATGCCATCTTTCCAGAGAAAGAATGTGCTGCTGTGTCTGCAAGCAGTGAACACTTTTGTCTGAGTTGAGCTAAAAGCTATTTATGTTGTTAATATTATACCGTTAAAAAAATGTGGCAACGTTGAAACATTTTAGTTGTTAGAAACCATCGATATATTTTATAAATAAACCAATATGTAATTTTACAAGGGATTGTGGGTAATCTTCAGAACGACCTCTTTAATGCATTGACATTTTTTCATTCTTCAAAAGGGGCGCAACAGTAAATTTGAGAACCACTGTCCTAGTGCAATCAGTATTTCTGCTCTCGTCTAAATAACTTTGTGTTGTCCACATTTGTTGCAAATTAAACACTGAATAGCACAAGACCTAATGGGGACTTATATACCCCTATAGGGCATAGTTCAGTTTTTCTTTAAAGGCAGAGGTGTATACTAAAGACCATTTTGTGTGAGCCTTATCATGTTTTTTTTTTATTTCTGATTATGGTTTACGGCTAATAAAAAAAACAAATTCACTCTCTCAGAAAAAAAGAAAGAATTTGGCATAACACCATTTGAAAAGACATTATTTTTAGAACAGTCATGTCGTTATAGCCATTTTATGTCCTACATGATCATAGCCCAGCACAGCATCATTGACACGCTCCTCAATAAGGGTAAGCCACAAAATGTAATTGCTAGACATTCATGGAGTGCTGTATGCAAAGTATGTTAATGGGACGTTTAGTGAAATGAAGCATCTAGTTAAAATACCTTTCGCTGTTTGTGTAAAAGTCTCCATTGAATAAAATGGACGGTAATGCTGAAACGAGATTGTTTCCAGTTGTGGAGTTTGGGTGTTCTTCAACTACAACACAGTCCTTCTACTGTCCAAAAACATACACAGCCCCAAACCGATCAAACTTTGGTCACAAACTCAACAGATAGAAGCCTACTTTTGGGGGAAAGTGTGGAAAGATTGAGGCCATAAGAGGCGAAAATGGGAGTTGCTAAAGCAGATACTTTCAGGGTTGCACGTTCTGCATGATTTACCTGTGGCAGTGAAACATGTAGAAGTGTGATGGCATCACAGCGGAGAGGAACTGAGGAGGAAACACTACTCCACAGAAGGCCTCCTCTCTTAGCAGCGATGTTAAATAAGACCAAAATCAAATTGGTGTGCGATCCCTGCACAGACAAGATGTCTGTACGTTACATCAAATTTTCACAAGCAGAACAATTTCGGTGTCATGTAACCCAGATTAGTCAAATACTAAAATCTAATTCTATCCTGTGCCCTATTATGCTAAATTGTATTTTTCACTTAAATGTCCATAATCAAAATTATGAAGAATAAGGCCTTTTTCCTTTTTGGTATCAAATTCATGAACAAATAAAACATTTTCTTATTTTTTTTTATTTCTGTTTGTTAACTGGTGTGTAAAGAAGGATCTTGACAGTGGAAATAGAGAAATAATGGTTCTCCACCATTTATAGCATTATCATTAGGATGTATGCATATAAATTATTCGTGTGGGTACAGATGCTTTGAATGTTTCAGCGGTAGAACAAAAACAAAACTATTTACTCTGTTGATCTTTTTTTTTTTTTTCTCCAGTGTCCTGTCTAGCAATGTGGCCATAAGAATTGTTGTCTTAATGCCAAATAGAGCTCGACAGATTTTGCTTTCACAAGTGGAGCAGTCAGCTTTTGACATAGTGCTCTGCTTGATTCATGCATGTAAATAGCTTTATTGTGATTCATGTGGGAGGTAATCACATTATGTGGACAATGGGAAAATAGAAGAGTAAAGGAAGAACAAGAAGCAAAAAAAAAGAAAAGAGGTGAAAGAAAGAGGAGATAAAAGGGAGAGAGTGATAAAACGGCTTCAGTCTGCTTCATCACCTGCAAAGAGATGTGTAAAAAGAACAGCACAACCAACAGATATAGTATAACAGATAAAATGAACACCTTGATATTATTGCTGAATTATATGTATTATTTAAACTAACATGTATAATGTGATAGCTGAGAGAAAATAAATATTTAAATAAATAAATGATGGGCTTTCTGTATAGAAGTGAACACTGAGTACCTGGAACCCAGCACCTGTAGGTGTTTGTGAGAGTGCACTTGTGTATGTAAAATTTGTCCCAAAGAAAAATGCTCAATAGTGGATGTGAAGAACCAAAGATCTGCCTCCCCCAAGCACCGAGGTAGGCGCCGTGAGACCCATAACCCCAGACCCCCAAAGGGGCCCCCAAAGCAGGGCGCCCAGGAGGGACCAACACAGGAGATCTGCCCCCCCACCCCACCAAGGGAAGAGGAAAGACGACCCCGAGGAAATCCCCCAGCCGCCGCAATGCCGAAGCCCCCAGGAGCCGCGGGGGCGAGCACGTGGGCTCCGCCGGCAGCCAGCTACACTGAAGTGGAACTGACCATGGGCCCCGGAGCCCCCAGGCCCCAGGGGCGCCCCGCCCCCCGGTGGGAGCCCCGACTGAGCCCCGGGGGGCCAGGCCCAGCGAAGCAGCCGCCAGGAATGAACCGGCACCCGGCCGGGGATCCGCCCCGAACCCGAGGGCCACCAATGCACCAGCGGGCCAAAGCGCCAGCCAGCGGAGGGGGGCACACTCTAAAAACTATTACTAGGATAAACTCAATTTTATTGGTGAAACATTTTTACAATTAAAAATATTGAGTAAATTTAAAAGCTGTGAAATCAAGTAAATATAACTTCTGAGTTTAGTAAATGTAAGTTAAAAAAATTAAGTACATCTGAATAACTAAATGTAGTATCCTGACAGATAAAATTGAGTAGATCTAATTAAAATCTTAAGACTATATAATAGTAACCCTTGGTGAAAACCAATAATAAAATTGTGTTGATATGACCAAAATGTTAAGTAGATATAACTGGAAACAAAACTATAATTTAACAAAATAAATTTGTTACATTTACTTAATGTTTTACCTGAATTTAATTTATATTTAATTATCAATTATGGAAATAAATATGTTACATTTACTTAATATTTTAACTATATTTATCCTTTATCTTCAAGACTACAATACACTTGACATCAATATCCTAAATGAAGCAACTGCACAAATATGACATTTTAATTAGACATTTATTTGTCAAATGTTTAAATGTGTAAAGATGTCCACAATTCTTACACAACAGAACCAGTCACAAATGCAATACTCGAGTAAACATTAAGACAATACTGACTCGTGTGTGTAAACAGTAAAACACATCAGCAAACTCTTCTTTGTAAACATTAAAGAACTCCGGTGAAAAATGAACCTGGGGTGTAATAACACATTAATACCGTTCTGAACCGTTCTCTGGTATTTATTCTCATGATAATTGAATGTAAAGCTTGCCGTGCTACAAGCTGAACTGTGATTTGGAATCTCATGGTTCTGCTTGTAGCATGGCGTTCGTGGTTCGATTGGTCTAGACTGTTTTCCAAAGATGGCTCCTGCCTGTATATGCGATGGTACTGTCTTTATAAAGGATATTATTATTAAACTCTCTAGACTTACACAGTTCTCAGTGCTTCCGATTGTATGTAGGGACCCTCATTATGCTACCGTGTTAGCGGGGGGCTATATTGAGCCTTGTTAGTGGTATTAATTAGCAATTTCTTTATACTTATATGCCCCAAATAATCGCATTATAAGCTAAACAGTTTAGAGATAAAACTCTTTACATTCAATTATCATGAAAATAAATACCAGAGAACGGTCGTCTCAGTACCAATGTTTTTACACCCCAGGTTCATTTTGCGCCGGAGTTCTCCTTTAAAGAGAAAACATCAGTTGACTCGTGTGTGTAAACCGTAAAACAGTACATCAGCCAACTCTTACACCAGGTTACTGTCGGAACAAGTATACCTTCCCAATAAAACATTCCTGCATTAAAAGAGCATATTGTTGGACAGTAGTCAGAAATTAGGTACGCAGATAATTGTTTAGTCTCTGTACCTTATTTGAAAGGTTTTCAGGATCCAGCTCCAGCAGTACCTTTTGGAAAAACTCAAAACTGTATTTGAGATTCTTGGGGTATCTCAGATCCAAGGCATATGTCAGTCCCAACAAATAGCAGCAGGCTCTGCAAAGATCTCCAAGACTGCTGAGAACAGTGATGCCCTCAATCACAATCCCTACATCTGTAGGTTCATTGACTGACACCAGTTCAAGCACTGAGTAAATGCCTAGAAGAAATCAATGCATGGATGTGCCAAAATTTTCTTCAATTGAATAAAAACAAAACTGAAGTAATAATCTTTGGACCAATAGAGGAGAGATCAAAATTTAGCACACAGCTTCAGCTGCTTCAGCTAAAAATCACTGATCAGGCCCGAAATCTGGGAGTAGTGATGGACTCAGACCTGAACCTCCAAAAGCATCTAAAGACAATTACAAGGTCAGCTTTCTATCACCTGAAGAACATTTCCAGGATTAAAGGACTAATGTCTCAGCATGATCTGGAAAAACGAATCCATGCATTCATCTTTAGTCGAATTGATTACTGCAACGGTGTTTTCACAGGTCTGCCTAAAAAGTGGATCAGACAGCTGCAGCTGATCCAGAACGCTGCTGCCCGCATATCTCAGAGAATAGACTTTAAAATCCATCACAGACTTGTTATCAGTGTATCAACCCTCCAGACCACTCAGGTCTTCTGGCTCCAGCCTTCTCTGCATACCTAGAACACGAACTAAACACGGAGAAGCGGCATTTAGTTCCTATGCTCCACTGATCTGGAACAAACTTCCAGAAAACTGTAAAAGTGCTGAAAGCCTGAGTTCCTTTAAATCAAGATTAAAAACACATCTGTTTAGGATTGCCTTCGACTGTTCTAATTGAACTGTATTACTGAAATATAATTAGTTTACTTTGTATTCCAACTGTTTTTACTTGTTTGCTTTTAATTTTAATTTTCCCATGTTCTATTTTGTTTCTGCATTTTATTCTTGCTTGCTTTTATTCTGTTTTATTTTCCTATATTTTAATCATGTAAAGCCATTTGCATTGTCTCTGTACTGAAATGTGCTATACAAATAAATCTGCCTTGCCTTCATTCCGCAGCAGGTAAATCTTCATAACTTCATCTGCCAACTCCTCTTGAACATCGATTGGTGCATTCTGCAGACATTGTAAAGATTAGTGGTTAGAGCTCACTTTGTTTGTAATAACTTGAGTGTCAATATTAAAAAAATGCACACAGGAGTTCAAAGTCTTTGGTAGTTTATTTGAAAAAATGGTTTCATGGAGAGTCATTTTTAATGTACATAAAAATAATTACACACACACATTCTAGTGGGTAACGATTAATTTTTTTTATTGCGATTAATCACATGATTGTCTTGCGCTGCCAAATGTGAATTGTCTTGAACTTTAAATGCGACGCTCAGCACAAATCACAAATCATTGGTGGAAAGACTGATCCTCGCTGATTGCCAGTTTCAAGAATCTATTACTGTTTACTACATAGTGCATCAACACGAGTGAATTCGTATGGCATAGCATATAAGGCTGGACGATATAGAAGAAAAGCATATCAATAAAAAAAAATGCATATTGATCGATATCGATAATTATCAAAAAGATTTAAAACCTGGCTCTTATGATATTGCTAAATGACTTACTTTTAATAAAGAACACACAAACACTAAATCTCAATTAAATCCTTATTTAACCAATATTTTTACCCATAACTGATTTTTTAAAGACAAATAACTTAAGAGACCTGGGTGATGTTATTAAATACTGACAAAGAATAAACTAAAGTGACCCGTAAAATGACCAAAATAAATATAACAAATAAATAAATAAATAGAATAGCCTATTTAGGTGGGAATAGTACACTAGTTACTCCTCAGGCTCCATTCTCTGTCTATATAGTCAATTGAGAGGCTGATGCAAGGCTGAGGTCCGAGGTTGTGGCGTGGGAAGACACAGATTGCAGCTCATTTTGCACTGATTCCTTGCACTCGTTGCACAATTTAGAGAGCGCTGTTAGAGAAAAACTTGCGGCCCAGAACTTTATATCGCGGATCAATTGTGGCAAGTAGTTGTTTGAAGCCAGGTTTTTCAACAGCAGACAACAGCAGCATATCCATCACTATGAAGCATGTTACTGCATGCGTGATGTCCTTATGCCGCTTGGACGCTTTGTCATTTTATCACAAAGAAGGGAGCCCAGTTTAGCTGCTATACCTGCTTTGTTTTGGAAGAAGTTCCATAAGATTCCTCCGACGACGCAGAGCCGCGCCGGGGCTGACACAGCTCGCGCTGCTGCGGGTGTGAGCGGCTTACGAGATGAAACAAGTTGGTTGCGTTACCAGACTTTGTTTTTACCGGTTCCTTGCAAATTTTACAAATCACTGTGGTTTATTTCTGTCAGACTGGCGAACTAGTAAAACCCCGTTTTGGGACAATTTCCTCCGCCTCTCTTTGCTGCGACATATTCACGTGCTGTGTGTTGTGGTTTGAGAGGGCGGCGCTTTGTGACGGCGTGCCTGGGTCCGCGATTACGATTGGTCGAGAGGAAGCAGTGACTGTAGCATCAACTAATATGATAGGCTGAAAGGAAGGAAGGAAAACTGTCTCTATATCGAAGTTTTATCGACCCGTTTTTTTCCTATTGCGCCACACGTCTATCAATCAATATATATTGTTATTGAATTATCGTCCAGCCCTAATAGCATACCCGCAAAACTAGATGAAGGCCTATCAGGTAAAGTTATGTGGCATATAATTTTAACTTAAGTTAAATAGGCTATAACTGAAGCCATTGCCATGGTTACTATCAATAGAGTGTCTGACCTTATCTCGCATGACCCCCGGAGCAAAGGGCAAGCAACCCCGCGGGGCCAGTCATCAATTAATAAATGACTTAAAACTTACAAAGCAAAGCAGCACTTAAAAATCCTAAAAACTATTTTACTAACCTCAAAGTCCTTCATCAAGGAACATGCATCTTCTCCTAGATGATCAATAAGACATCGAATGATGACCTCTCGTTTTTGCTGAATGGATACCCCACTCTGCAGAACAAAAATTTCAATCAAATCAACAGTAAATACTTGAAACATTGGCAGAATAGAATAGCTAGTATTTTTGCAGGGATGCAAAGTAGATGCAAGTAGCAAGAATAAAAACAAAACAAGCTCAGTCATTGTCATGTCTAAGCACCTTTAACATCATACAACACAGGGAAAGAAAGGCACAAACACTATCTTACTATCAGGAAGTCCACAAAATGCAGTTCAAAGTCTTCAGCTGATCCAAAATGCTGCAGCAAGAGTTCTGATGAAAATCAACAAGCGGGATCATATTTCTCCAATTTTAGCTTTCCTTCATTGGCTTCCTGTTAAATCAAGAATAGAATTTAAAATTCTTCTTCTAACGTATAAAGCTCTTAATAATCAAGCTCCATCATATATCAGAGCTCTGATTACCCCGTACGTCCCTAACAGAGCACTTCGCTCTCAGACTGCAGGTCTGCCTCACGGACCAAAACTGGGAGTTGGTTCCACAGGAGAGGAGCCTGATAGCTAAAGGATCTGCCTCCCATTCTACTTTTAGAGACTCTAGGAACCACCAGCAGACCTGCAGTCTGAGAGCGAAGTGCTCTGTTAGGAACATACAGGGTAATCAGAGCTCTGATATATGATGGAGCTTGATTATTAAGGGCTTTATACGTTAGAAGAAGAATTTTAAATTCTATTCTTGATTTAACAGGAAGCCAATGAAGGGAAGCTAAAATTGGAGAAATATGATCCCTCTTGTTGATTTTCATCAGAACTCTTGCTGCAGCATTTTGGATCAGCTGAAGACTTTGAACTGTATTTTGTGGACTTCCTGATAGCAAAGAATTACAATAGTCCAGCCTTGAAGTAACAAATGCATGGACTAGTTTTTCAGCATCACCCCTGGACAGAATGTTTCTAATTTTGGCGATATTCCTGAGGTGAAAAAAGGAAACTCTGGAAACCTGTTTAATATGGGATTTAAATGACATGTCTTGGTCGAAAATAACACCAAGATTTTTTACTTTAATACCAGAGGCCAAGTTAATGCCATCCAGATTAAGTGATTGATTAAGAAGTTTATTTTTTGAGGACTCTGGTCCAAAGATTACAACTTCTGTCTTGTCAGAATTTAAGTGCAGGAAATTTAAAGTCATCCAGCTTTTGATGTCATCAAGACATGACTGCAGTCGAAGTAATTGATTGGATTCATCAGGATTTATGGATAAATATAGCTGAGTGTCATCAGCATAACAGTGGAAATTAATCCCATGCTGTCTGAGAATTTTGCCAATCGGAAGCATATATATAGTATTTTTTTTTTTTTTTTTTTTCCCCAGTGTCCTGTCTAGCAATGTGGCAATAAGAATTGATGTCGTAATGCCAAATAGAGCTCGACAGATTTTGCTTTCACAAGTGGAGCAAACAGTTTACGCCATTGTGCTCCGCTTGATTTGTGTATGTAAATAGCTTTATTGTGATTCCTGCAGGGAGAATTTCAAATTATATGGACACTACAATGGGAAAGTAGGAGAGTAAAGGAAGAACAAGAAGAGAAAAAAAAGAAAGAGAAGAGGTGAAAGAAAGAAGAGATAAAAGAGAGAGAATGATAAAACGTCCTCTGTCTGCTCCATCACCTGGAAAGAGACGCAAAAAGAACAGCACAACCAACAGACATAAAGCAACAGATACAATCGAGTAACACCTTGACGCCATTGCTAAATCATATGTCCGTCCGTCCGTCCGTTGTCTTCCGCTTATCCGGGGTCGGGTCGCGGGGGTAGCAGCTTCAGTAGGGAGGCCCAGACGTCCCTCTCCCCAGCCACTTGGGCCAGCTCCTCAGGAGGAACCCCAAGGCGTTCCCAGGCCAGCCGGGAGACATAGTCCCTCCAGCGTGTCCTGGGTCTTCCCCTGGGCCTCCTCCCGGTGGGACGTGCCTGGAACACCTCTCCAGGGAGGCGTCCAGGAGGCATCCTGACCAGATGCCCGAGCCACCTCAACTGGCTCCTCTCGACGTGGAGGAGCAGCGGCTCTACTCTGAGTCCTCCCCGGATGACTGAGCTCCTCACCCTATCTCTAAGGGAGAGCCCAGACACACTACGGAGAAAACTCATTTCAGCCGCTTGTATCCGGGATCTCGTTCTTTCGGTCACGACCCAAAGCTCGTGACCATAGATGAGGGTAGGAACGTAGATCGACCGGTAAATCGAGAGCTTCGCCTTTTGGCTCAGCTCTCTCTTCACCACAACGGATCGGTACAGCGCCCGCTTCACAGCAGACGCTGCACCAATCCGCCTGTCGATCTCCCGCTCCATCTTCCCCTCATTCGTGAACAAGACCCCAAGATACTTGAACTCCTCCACTAGGGGCAGGACATCCTCCCCAACCCGGAGAAGGCACTCTACCCTTTTCCGGTTCAAGACCATGGTCTCGGATTTGGAGGCACTGATTTTCATCCTGGCCGCTTCGCACTCGGCTGCGAACCGCTCCAGTGAGAGCTGTAGATCACGCCCTGATGAAGCCAATAGGACCACGTCATCCGCGAATAGCAGAGACGCAATCCTAAGGTCACCAAAGCGGATCCCCTCAACACCTTGGCTGCGCCTAGAAATTCTGTCCATAAAAGTTATGAACAGAATCGGTGACAAAGGGCAGCCTTGGCGGAGTCCAACTCTCACCGGAAACGAGTCCGACTTACTGCCGGCAATGCGGACCAGACTCTGACACCGGTCGTAAATCATATGTATTATTATTTAAGCTGACATGTGTAATGTGATACCTGAAAAAAGAAAGTGAAAGAAAATAAATAAATAAATTACAGGCTTTCTGTATATAAGTGAACACTTAATACCTGGAACCCAGCACCTGTGGGAGTTTGTGAAAGTGCACTAGTTTAGGTGAAAAATATCCAAAAGGAAATAGCTCGATAGTGGTTGTGGAGAACCAAAGACCCGCCTTACCCGAGCACAGAGCCAGGGGTCAGGGGACCCATAACCCCGGACTCCCAAAGGGGGCCCCCAAAGCAGTGCGCCCAAGAGGGGCCATCACAGGAAATCTGCAACGCCCCCCCCCCCCCCCCCCCCAGCCAGAGACGACCCCGAGGAAATCCCCCAGCCACCGCAATGCCGACGCCCCCAAGAGCCGCGGGGACGAGCCCGTGGGCTCCGCCGGCAGCCAGCCGCGCCGAAGTGGTCCCGGCCATGGGCCCTGAGGGCCAGAGGAAGCATATATATAGTAAAGAGAATTGGTCCAAGGACTGAACCCTGTGGTACTCCACAAGTGACCCTAGAGTTTGAAGAAGATTTATTATTAACATGAACAAACTGGAATCTGTCCGACAGATAATATTTAAACCAGCCTAATGCTTTCCCCTTAATCCCTACAGTATGCTCAAGTCTTTGTAGGAGAATATTGTGATCAACTGTGTCAAATGCAGCACTGAGATCTAGCAGGACAAGTATAGACACAAGTCCATTATCTGAGGCCATGAGAATATCATCAATTAGTTTGGTTTTACTCTCGAGGAGCGTAGGAAGAGGCCGTGCAGTTACAATCTCCAACCCACTCTGCCGGTCTCAGCGTTCTCCTCGATTTTATTAAGTTTGGGGCGTTTCCCTAGTTACATGACTGAGGCTGTACTGAGGGGTGGGGAAACAGATAGTTACAGCCTCAGTTGTCAACAAAGATACACAGCTGAGCAATCACGTCCAGTCAGCACATAATCTTGTAGCTGAGTCTTCTTGTTTCAGGAAGCAAAGAAACAGAGTGTCTTCTGTTTCTTTGCACAGACATGATTAAGCTATCATGTGAGTAATATGATTATATCAGAAGCTTACATTACTACATCATAACAAGATAAATTGGTTAATGAAGTATAAACATTAATCCCAACATTTCCCCCCTGTTTATGGTGTATAATGTCAGATGAAAAATACCATTACAATTTTCACTAAACAGCCACTTCATCGACAATTTTCGGCTGCTAGATCATGGAGTAACAGCAACATTACCACGTACACTCGGAGGGGTTGTGAGTTTACACCTGGTCGACAAATAAAGTTTCTATGTTACAATTGTCTTCTTCTTCCTGGTCATCTGCATGGTCACTGGGAGCCAAAAGAGGATACTGTTCCTGCGGAGGAGCTTTTGCAGTTGTTATTACAGTTTTTATAGATTGCTTTGACACAGCAGTCAACTCAAAACCCACATTTTTCAAAACAGTTAACGCAGAGGCCTAAACAGTGGCACCAATGGTAAAAATTACACATTTTGTTTGCAAAAGGCTCCAACTCTGCCAAAACATTTAAAATATGAACCAAAAGCACATTTTGCCCTCAAACAACACAACCTGCACACAAATGTTTGAGCCCTTCCAATCATTCATTACACAAGGGGCAACAAAATACAAAATACCACACTCAATGTGAATCAATGCAGCATTGCTGGTTCATTGTAGCCAAAGACTGTACGCAGACTTACACTACAGTCTTTGTCATTCACCCATTCACACACACATTCACACCCTGACGGTGGTGAGCTATGTAAGTAGCTACAGCTGCCCTGGGGCAGGCTGACAGAGGCGAGGCTGCCATACAACGGCGCCACCGGGCCCTCTGACCACCGCCAGTAGGCAATTAGATATGCTGTGATCCAAATGTTATTGATTATTCTTTTTTTTTTAGATTGTGGCTACAAATTAAATATTCCAACAAAAAATACTAGGGCTGTCTGTCTCTTCTAGTCTGTTCTCTCTTGACGAATAGGTCACATGGCCTCATCTTCATCACACTCAACATTTTCCCTTGTGATGCATCTAGAGAAAAATCTTCTTGCATGCCTGATCCATCCTTGACATGCCTCTGCATCTATATGATGGGCAGCAGCAGACATTGCATTGATCAAGGGCATCTGCTCATAGGGGCGGTGATCGTATACCTTCCATCTCCATGCACTGAAGTATTCCTCTATAGGAATAGATAGAGATGTATATATTGTATAGCAGCAATACCTGCTCTCTGGTAGAAAAACCTTTACAATGGATGCAACCATGTCTCTATTGAGAACAGGTTGGACTCTTTGTCCCGCTCTCTAAATGAAAGGCCATGATTTACCACATGATCAATCATAGTTGCCTAAATTTATCTGTTACTTGAGCCCTTCCAGCTACACCTCCACGGATTCCTCTTCCTAATAATCTTCTTCCCCTGACTCATCTACCTCTTACCCTGACTCTCATTTGCTTTACACCATCCATGCTTGCAAAGAACAACACACAACATGGCACCTTTTAAGTAAAGCCTGCAAATTGAAAAATTGTGTAAAGAAGTGTCAAGCAGGTGCTTCAGTGATTTCATTCTGATCAAGAAGTTTCTAAGAGCTTGGAACATAGGGTTTCTGTTTTGCTACCACAGCTAAAGCAGTGGAGTTTGGACTGCATGAATGACATCTGCGTTAACTGTTTTGCAAAAGGGTGGGGAAAATGTGTCAAACCAATGAGAATGGGTTAACTCATTTGCAAGAAGTGTCTTTTGCGCTGCTGAGATGGTGATGATGAAAACTGAGAGGTTGCCAGTTTCTTCAAACAAGTCAAAGCAATCAACAAAAACTGTAACTGCTGCGTTAAACCTCGAAGACATGGAATGCAGCAGCACCCACAAAGGGTCAAGATGGCGGCAAACATAGCTGTGGACACAAGTACTGATAAAATAAGGGTGCGGTATTTTCCAAAACCATCCAACTATGAGTCCCACATGGATGTGTCCACGCCGAAATGCTCCTTCATTTTACCATTCAGTGACCGAAGGCCTTCGAGGGCGACAGTGAGACTGCCGTCTTAGGCTGTGTTGTTTGGAATAAAAGTACAACATTGCTCACCAAAAATTGCACAGGCTCCTCCTTTTTCTGCCAGTAACATATCTAGAGCAATTCTATTCTGAAAAGCCATGAGTGAAGTCGCAGCCAGTTGTCCATGTACTGCTTCAAAACCACTCTGTGTCCAATTTCCTAGTCGTTGCACATTGTAATGAATGTAATTTATTCTGTACATATTCTTGTTGATAGTACACCACCAGCACAATGCTGATTCAATGCTGATTCAAGAACAAGAGTTTTTGTTCTTGTGCTGTAGCCAAAGGGTAAATTTTGTCCCATTGTGAACAGTTGGTAGTTGGAACAGTTTTGTTCATTACCTCTAGTAAACATTCAGCATCCATTACTGCTGGAACAACTTGGAGTAGTGGCCTGGGACCCATACACACTACGCAGCTTTATCCAGACATGTTAGCAGCTTGCTCTACCATTAACAGCCAGTTGTTTGTTTGTCCTGAGACTCCTGTTGTGACCTGAAACCATTCATTGGTAGTAAGGGGGCTGTTTATTATTAAGGGTATCATCTCTGAATCTGTTTTGGGTCCCCGTGTGAGTGTTCCTTCTTCAGAGATTTTGTTATCCATTTTGCTTACATTGAAGGCCGTTACATTAGGACAAAATCCTAAACAAACACAAGGGTCCTGTTCGTGTTCTCTCCAAATACAAAGCATTAATACATGACAAGGAGGATATATGTATTGATTCAGGTTTTTTTCTGGCAGTGGTTCACTAGTTGTATTGAATGTAAGAATTAAACATTTTCCTGCTAGATGCATGGTCAGTCTTCTTTTCCATATTTTAGCTCTATTGGAGTGGCCATAAGATCTTTCTGGCCATCAACCAGTGGTTGCAAAAACATTTCCCCAGTACCCAGCAAACATGTCCAGGTGGGGCCCATAAGGGCCTCACTTGGGCTAGATGGGCTTCAGCTGGGCATGGGCTCAGGGTGGGCTCTGTTGCTGGGATCCATGTGGGCAGCCCATCTACTGCCCACATGACTCATGTGGGCAGTAGATGGGCCGCTAGACCAAGCATGGGCAATAGGTGGGCTCCAGTTGGGCACGGTTTACAAATTCAAAATGGTCAAATCGACATATATTATATAACAACAGACACTGAAAGGTCTCCTTTTTTATGCTATTTTATTTATTTATTTTTAATAAGTGAAAGTCTTTAATCGCACACTAATCCAGCCTATTTAGATGATACATTTATAATTTTATAAAATTATTTAAATTTAAATCACTTCATAACCCCCCTTTCAGTGAATTCAATTCAATTCAATTTTATTTATATAGCGCCAAATCATGAAACATGTCATCTCAAGGCACTTTAAAAAATCAAGTTCAATCATATTATACAGATTGGGTCAGATTATACAGATTGGTCAAAATGTCCTATATAAGGAAACCAGTTAATTGCATCAAAGTCCCGACAAGCAGCATTCACTCCTGGGGAACCGTAGAGCCACAGGGAGAGTCGTCTGCATTGTACATGGCTTTGCTGCAATCCCTCATACTGAGCAAGCATGAAGCGACAGTGGGAAGAAAAACCACCCATTAACGGGAAAAAAAAACCTCCGGCAGAACCGGGCTCAAGCGGCTGAAAATTTAGATCTGAAAATTTTACTGAGATGACAGATCAATATGTTTCATAATAAACCGGCCCTGATCAGTATTTCATATTCTTAAAGTTTTTAATGTCTCTTCCTTTATTGTTTTCACACAGGTGAATTCTACTTTCATATTGATACACTGGAATTAATGTCAAACCAAAAAGTATGTGCTTTGTTGTTTTATTATTTTATGTATAGCGTAATGATTTTGTACACTTTTCATTAAGTTAATTCTGTTCTAACATCACCACGCTGTGGATAAAGTAGCTTTTAAGAGCTTTTTTTAAAAAAAAACATGTTTTGCTAAGATGTCTTGCAAACGAAGGATGCTAAGAATTTAGTATTTCATTAATTGTGGCCTTTATTAACAAACTTTAGAAAGGGAAAAATAAATTACCACAATTCTCAATTCAGTCACTATGGGGCAGTGAACACGAGACAGGGGAACGTTTATAATGTTCACATTTTAATAATTTCACAACTAAATTAGTATCTTGAAAATCACCCAAGCTAACTAAACAAATACGAAAATTGTCTGAAACAGAACTAAACCTTGGATCGTCCAGGATCATCCAGTATTCTCTCTAACAAAACAATTCTATTTCTACCAGAAGTGGATTCCGACACCACGCTTAGCCGGAAGTTAACAGGCGCCATCTTGTTGGAAGGATGTTGTTTTTATCTTTGGAGAGGAGACGGTATCTTTCGGACGACATACTGGTAAAAATATGCCTCTACATCTAATAAATACTGTTTTTCGGAAAGTAACTATAAAGAGTGCAGGAGCTAGGTTTATAGTGTCTGCTGCAGACATAGTTTAGAGAATGCTACGGGTTTGAGAATACCGCCGTCGGCTCTGCGGCAGATTCTACCGTCTTAAGGGAATCAGAGCTGGACACTATTAGACCTTAGCTGCTTGGGCTGTTTAGTGTATTTATTTATTTATTTTGGCAGTCGGTATTTGACTAAAAGTTAAAAGGGCCGTGAGTATACCACAACGGCGACCGTTTTTAACGCGCGTTATGGCACTGATGTTTTTTTCCCTCGCCGCGCTGGACTTTTTTTTTTCTTTCCCCTCGACACGGTTGTTCCAGTGACCCGCGCTCACTGTTTCAAAGCCTGATTATTTCATACGACTTTGAGTTTTTTTTTTTCTATTTGCAGGTTGCTGTTCTTTGGGTTTGTTTCTGAAAGTGAAGTCGCTTTTTGACTCTTAAATAAGTGACGATGCAGTGCATATAACCAGCTGAAATCCCCCCGCCTTATAATGCACACATTAGCCTATATCACCTCTGTGATGCAATAAACTCAAAACAAATCTAGCTTCATTTTACATGGACTTAGATCTGTGATTAACTACAGAAACAAATTTTCTAACCAAATCATTTGCAGTTTTTGGTTGGAGTTTGTTATCTCCCGTGTTTGTTATCATAGCCGAAAGCTAAAACATTTCTTTTTTTATTTTTATTTATTTTATTTTATTTTTTTAGAAATAATGGAGACTTCAGAAAGAACAAAAAGGAGGAAAATATTGGCAAAAGTGGCGAAACATTTGCTTATGCTCGAAAAGCAAAACCCTTTGAGACATTTTTAGGTAAATTGAAAAAACTTGTCCATCGACCACAAAACCCTGTCCACCAACTCGTCAGGCGCATCCAGAAGCAGAAAGTGGCAAGCAAAAAGTCTGACCAAATGGTTTATCGGGCCTGAGGAGGATGAATGCTACTGGCCACCAGCAAGGGTTAACATTGCAAAGGCGGTCATAGAGCAACAGGACCCACACTCTGACTGGGCAACCTACACGTTGACTGTGTTGAGAATTAAAAATATATCTTAGTTGGGGTTACTGAGGAAAGCAGAGTGAGGCCTGTCCTTTCCTGCTTCAGCGTAAGATAAACATGGAGTTTTATTGCCCCGAGGGGGTGGTCAGCAGGAGAGGGGGTCAGTCATCCTCCCTCTGAGCTTGCAGGAGGAGTTTTAAAGTTGATAAAAGGAATGTCTTGGTAAAACTTACTTCAGACAGACAGACAAACTTCTGGACCGCGCGGTGAAAGATCTATATTGGTAATGTAACTCTGTCTCCATATTTAATTTCTATGAATTAAATATGTATTCAAACCGTTTTACCTCTGATCAATGCTTCCCCATTTATAGCCAAATCCGGAACTGGGAAAGATGGGTTTGTAATAGACATGTAATAGCAAGCCGGTAAAACCCCATCTTATCATGGTGCCGAAACCCCTCGGATTTTGGCTGTGAGTGAGGGTCTGTTTGAAAATTGGACACGAAAAGAGGACTAATTCTGCAGCATCACCGGTCGACCGGAAAAATGTAAGGAGATTTTTCTCCATTGGCAGAATGTTAGCTGTTTAGGCCAAATTTCTGTGGTGCTGTGGTTTAAGTCTCTCTCTTCTCAAAATATCAGAGGCTGAACGGTATAACTAGGTTTGAATGGAATTTATGTTGAAACCGAGAAATGATTGAATGGGATTTATGTGTTTGTTTACGTCAGAAAAACTTAGAATTGGATATTAAACTAAATGCCAAGTAGCCTTGAAATGGTGAGGCGAAAAATAAAATAAAACGAAATAAAAAAGATAAAAACATAGACAAAAAAAAAGGGATATGTTCTAGGATTGGCCAAACGACAACCAGACTGACAAACTGGTAATTTTATGGCTGAGGTGTGCGCTGCCTCTTGAGAACTAGGGACACTCAAAAAGTAGCAGGGAATAGGACGGCCGAGAATACGTAACATCTTTAAGTTGAGGCTAAGAGCAGCAAGACCTTAAGAGTGAGCTGTTATAGAAGATAAGTGATTAAAAAAAAGGGGCCCCAGGGAAACAAATAGAAGTTTGTTTTCTAGTTTTCGAAAAACGGGGTTTTTCGAGAACACGACGATCAGACGAGGAGATTTTAACATAAGGAAACGTTTCGTCGAGTGGAAGGGTATTAAAAGGAGAAGACCCTCTGCGCGCGCAAGGCTGTCTGACTTAAATGTTATATTTGTTATGTCTTGTCTGATGTTTTGAATGTCTCGGTAATATGGGATCCATGGTTTTGAGAGAAGGAGAGATTGGTTGTACCCTGCAACTCAGCGGAGAGTGGGGTGTGTGTGTGTGTGTGTGTCTTCATGAGGGTGTGAATTTCTCCGCGTGCATGGGCCTGAAGATAACAGCAGTGACTGGGGTGCAGTTTAATTTTGTTAAGTAAAGGTGATAAGTAAAAATATGGGTGAAAATAAAAACTAAAGGGGAATTTGGAAATCATTAGAAAAAAGGTCAATGCATTAATGATGTTTGTTGAAGTGCAGGAGAACTTTCAATGCAGTAAAACGTTTGAGGTATTGGCTGCAAGCTGTATGGGTGAGTTGCATTGGAGAGCATGAACTGCTGCGTCTTGGTGAGTTTTGGAGAAAACTTTTTATTTTGAACTGTAGTCTAAAAGTTAGAAAGTGGTTAGAAGTTTGGAAAAGTTGTTAAAAAATTTGGCAGAACATTGAACATCTGTTTGAGGCATTATAAATTGGGAAAACACAAAAAAGGGAAAATGCCTTCTGTTAGAGTGTAATTTTAACTAGCATTATCTATTGCAAAATAGCATTTTAAAATGCCTAATGAATATATATACTTTCAGACATGAAATATAATTTGCGATTAAATAGTGATTAAATGGTTTTCATTGTTTGATAGCCCTAGTTATAATAGATAAATAAACAAATATAATTCATCAGACTTAAATCTAGCTGATTAATAGGGAGCAGGAAATAGCCACCCTATAAACTTTTGCTCATTTGCAGGCCTGGGAAAACCACATTAAGCAGAACTAAACAGAGTTAGAAGTTAAGGTTAAACTGTACCTTAATAGTGTGTGCAAACGGATATTGCGGTTAATTTGACAGATTTTGTTAACACTGCATTTAGTCATGAGTCAGTTTTGAAGTTATCCTCAAATGAAGCAGCTAAAATTGAGGAATCTGTGACAAATGTTAATGGCGTGTATCATTTTATTATAGATACTGATATTGCAGAGCGCCAACACCTAGTAGAAATAGAAAATATTACGGGATCATCATAGGACGGTCCCCAAATTATTCATTATATGTAATCACATTTTCATAGTCCCACAAAATGCAGATGCCCTTGTTACACAGTAATTTAGAGCCCGAGGAATCTTTTTGTTTGTTCATTTGGTAATGTGCAAATTCTGGTGAATGAACTTTTCAACATCAGTTGCTGGTGATTGTTTGTGGCCGGCAGTATTTGACTTAACAATTTACTAAACACAGGCGCATAACTGATTTTAGAGCTGTTTTAAAATGTACCTTTGGTGTTTTTTATATTTTTTCCTTGATAGATGGAGTTACACAGCATTTTCTTTATACACTTTAGCAGAAGGTTCATGAGTTTGACTGGGACTCTTGATATCTTCTGAAAAAATCAGTAGGATGGATCTAACACACAGGTGTGGATCCTAAATAAATCAGTCCAATTTAGGGGAGTTATTTTGAGTAATAGTGTTATAACAACAAAAACAACGTGTCCTCTTCAATATCTCAGCTGATGATTTTAATCTTGATATGCTCGCTGAGACAATATTTGATACACCATTTGCCTGTGACTCAAAGGAAGGGTGATACACAATGCTTGAGTTTGTTAATTACTAAAAGTTGGTAAAATTACAGTTATTGGAAAACAACATAGGAAGGAGTGAGAGTAAGCAGCTGATTTCATCGAGAACTGTCTCTATTTTAATTTAAGGTGGGGGAGCTTCCTCCCCCCTGTTTTTCCTTTTTCTATCTTAATTTTGTTACAGGTCTGTTCGTTCTGGAGTATGGACACGTCTGACATGAGACGCAGATCGGTGCCGATTTGGGGTTGGAAGAATGAAACTGAGCATTTACAGCCGATATGTGTGTCGTGGGGCACCCATCACATCTGGGACAGTTGCTTACGCTGGACACTGGGCCAAGGACTGTTTCACATCACTAAATCCTGGCAAGAAGTCCCAATACCACCTCACCTTCAAGAAGGTCAGTGCCCCATCTAGGGGATAACGCACCCATGAACAATGTTTCCTCACCCTGGAACGATGGCCAACGCCTATGAACAGCACAGATCCTAAGCTGTCAAGGAAAAATGACTGTCTGCATACACTGGAGTTGAATGTCTCATCCAGTTTCTGAGTCGTGGACCAGAACTTTGTCACTGAGGTGCATCGACAGCGAATCATTGCAACACGTGGGGGACGAAATGTGGAGTTCCACACATGGAAGCTGTGAGTGCGACGTCTAAACTCCAATCTCTTTTCTGCCTGATCTGCTGAACATGTCAGTCCAGTCCATCTCAAGGACCACAGACTGATAACAGACTTTTTGTTAAGGTAATTCAGACTGTTATTTCTAGCAATATTCTTCTGACCAAATTTTATGGAATGTGATTTCTAATATTTTTTCTGTGTCTCCATGTTTGAGCTCCTAGGCAAATGGAACTGGAGTTGGGTAAAACATTTCTTAAGGCAGCCGAATTGAGCGTATCCCAGTGCACAGGTTTGCGGTTTTGAAAAATATTCTAATTTCTACTAAATTTTTTGCTGTTTTGATGTGTTCCTTTTAAACATGAGTTTTAATTCTATTATGTCCAGGACCATATTGCTCATAATTAAATAGCAGCAGGTGTATTTTACCATATCTTCTATGGGCAGACAATCCACAGGGGTGGGAATACTTTCACGTGCTCCACTTCTACTTAGGTTTCTGTGAGTTCTAGATAACAACTGCATGTCATAAATTTCCACAAGGGGGGTTGCGACGTCCTGAGGGGACAGGTTTATTACATGGGCCTCTCGGTAAGCACAGATGTGTCCTGCTTGGGACATTCTGTTTCTAAACAACATAGGTTAAACGGATCTGTTAGGTTCTTTCTTAAATAGCTCTCAAGTATTGAGATTTTTCTATTGTACAATATAACTGTTGCATGCTAAAACTTATCAGATTTTCACCAGACTTTGCTGTTACCAGGTGTTTTATTCAGGTAAAACCCAATATTTTCTCAGTATGTAAGTACCTTGGAACGTTCAGCATTTTCATACCATCAACTTGCTGTGAGCACATTAGTTTATAATCATTATTTCAATGGGTACACTGATCTTTTTGGAGGACTTCTTGTAGATCTGTGGGATTATGAAATTGCATTATGTTTTGATCTGAATCCAGGATATAGGGCAGTGTTTTTCATACTTCAATTCAGATAATTATTTGCAGTTAATTGATTCCCTGTGGTGACTAATACTATTCTTTGTTAATGTTTTGTAACAAAATTAATTTTGTTCCAAGCAGAGGGATATGACATAAACATTTATATGATAACACTATATTGTAAAGCTATTCAGATCTTAAACTTTATATCAACCCTTGGCACAAGTACTTCGGAGGAAGGATTCTTGTGCAGGACACCACGGAGGTATGTAACTGCGTTGTAAATCAGATAACGGTTGTTTAAACAAAAAGAAAACCCCCACAAAAGACCTTACCCATGGCTCTCTGGAATGTTTGTTAAGTGACTCCCAAAACAGACCGGAACTGTAAATTAGATTTAATTAGCGGAGTGTCAGACACCACGTATCTGCTATAGATAGATTATATGAGGGGGTTCTTGGAAAAAGGCTTAAACAGTTTGAGCAGGACAATAAAGTGAATGTTAAATTAAACAGAAAAACTACATAAACTACAAAAAACTGGATAAAACAGAGATAAACAGAGGGTAACTTATTGCATATTTAGTTTACTTTAAAACCATTGGTGTGTCAGGTAGGTTTGTTAAGGATTCAAAGCCACGTATATCTGTTGCAGTAAACTGGATCAGGATTTGTAACAACTGGATAAAACAAAATGAGGGTTTGCTTTTCCTCTCAGATTAAAAATAGGAACTTTTTTACAGCATAGACATCTGAGTATGGCGTAAATGGTACATAAGTGAGGTGTGGTGACTGCTGAAAGGTTTTGTGTGGAGTGGTGTGCTGAATGGTAATCTTTAATCTTTAATTCAGAGAACATTCTGACATTCACATTTAAGGGTCAAAGGTTAGGAGACAGATGTTCTCAGCAGAAACTTAGGAAAAAGAAAGTTGGTCTAGCCCCCGCTTGGCCTATGTAAGTTTGAAAAGGAAGGAACGATGTGTACGTTTTGAGAAAGGCTTCAGATCCAGGCAGAGAATTTAAGGTATCCGATGCTGTGATAAAGGTTGTGCCTCCCACTTTGGAATTCCAAGTTGTAATAAATATATATTTAACTGTTGTTTTTGCCTCTGAATTCACTGCCTCTTCTCTTAGTGCCAAATCCTCAACGAGGGTGAAACGAGACGAGTTAGGTGAATGGGCCCCACATGCGTCTTGTTACTATACTTTGATTTCACAACTGCATTAACTAATTTTTGATTTTACAGACAGGGGAATCTTCACCAGAGATTAACGTATTTGTGTGGTCGTTGCATTTTCTTACAGGACAGCGTAAGGACGGGGAAAGTGAAATTGCGATAAAATGCCTCATTAACTATTACATTTCTAAAATAGGATGGAGATGGAACAATGGAAGATGTGAAGTGTGTTTCTTGTGGGATTGTTCAGTTAATTTCATTACAGGATATGTTTCCATATGACTGAAAGGAGCTTTTCGGGACAGAAGTCAACCTCCGGAATTACAGGTAGCACACAACATTTGATATCTAAACGGTTGTCGTGTAAGTTTCAGGAGACATAAAATTAGGAGAAATGTGACGGGAGTCCACTCACCCCCGACTTCGACGGAGTGCACGTTAAGGTTATCGACAAGCAGATGTGGTGGGCCAGAGGTCAGGGGCCCATCAGACTCCAGGAGCCATGTGTACTAGCCACCAGAGGGTTCCAGGGAGACATCACCGGAACAACTTATCTCGCAGAGCCACCCACGGAGGGGCAGCTGGAATTTTGTTTTGTTTTCGTTTTTTATTTTTAATAAAGATTAACATACAGTTGTGTGGAGACCGCGGTCGGAACACTGACTCTTTACACCATCTTCTTTAAAGGCGAGAAGAAGACATCTCCGAGATGCAAGACATCAAGACAACAATTGAATGCATTGTGTAAAAAAGAAAAAAGAAAATGAGAGTTTTGTAACCACTGCATATGTCTTATAAGTTCCATATTCATAAGGTGTTCAATATTAGTATCGTTAGAATCTTGGTTCTGCATTGCATGATAATCTTTTTATTCTGTGGTTTGATCTGAGTGTAGTGCTTTCATGGGTTATCTTTATTTCTAAGAAGCAATTTGTTAATCTAGGTTAGGACTCTTAAAGTCATATTTAGATCATATAATAGTCTCTGGTAGTTGCACATTTATCTTAGCCTTGCACCTCTCGGATAAAGGTGCTTACTTTTCTTAATTCTAGTAGGTTGGAGATTCAGATAGGTTTAGTAGCTTTTTAGCTTATACTTAGCTTATACTACATTTAAGGGGAACATTTGAACTTCATTTGATTTCATAAGTCGCCAACAGAGGGGACAGTGGGTTACAATATTACATCTTATCATTTACATTTTGTTTAAGGGTTTCAAGACATAGACTTAGTTTAGCCTAGTTATTGGTTTGATCTTTGAGGGATCAAAACAGAGGGGTTGTTGAGAATTAAAAATATATCTTAGTTGGGGTTACTGAGGAAAGCAGAGTGAGGCCTGTCCTTTCCTGCTTCAGCGTAAGATAAACATGGAGTTTTATTGCCCCGAGGGGGTGGTCAGCAGGAGAGGGGGTCAGTCATCCTCCCTCTGAGCTTGCAGGAGGAGTTTTAAAGTTGATAAAAGGAATGTCTTGGTAAAACTTACTTCAGACAGACAGACAAACTTCTGGACCGCGCGGTGAAAGATCTATATTGGTAATGTAACTCTGTCTCCATATTTAATTTCTATGAATTAAATATGTATTCAAACCGTTTTACCTCTGATCAATGCTTCCCCATTTATAGCCAAATCCGGAACTGGGAAAGATGGGTTTGTAATAGACATGTAATAGCAAGCCGGTAAAACCCCATCTTATCAACTGTCAAGAGGAAAGCAGGTAGTGTAACCATCTTTCTTAATGTATGATATGATGCGACAAGAAGAGCTCACCATTGATTTGGTTAGAATTTGTTCTCTGAAATGAAAGTAATTGTAACTCTTTCTTTTGTATCTCTCGGACAGCAACATACGAGATAGCCCAAATAAAATTGGTTGAGTTTGAACAGAACACAGATGTCCTGACAGAGTCTGATTCTGCGGAGAACATGGGAAGGGGGAAGCGCAAAAAACAGGTAAGGCTGTTTGGATTATGCATGCATGTTAGTGTCGTCTCCCAGCACCACACACACTGACAGTCTATGGAAACACTGATGTCTACATTATATGCACAACTGTGCATATAACTGATTGTGTTGTTATATTTTGGGGGTCTAGGAAAGTGGTGTTGTCCAGCGAGGAAGAGGATGACAGCCCTACACCTCCACTACCTCCATCCACCCTCGGGTATGTACTGACACCTCCTCTGCCTCCATCCTCCCTCAGGTCCGTGCTGACGCCTCCATCGCTGTCATCCACCCACAGACCTACACCTCCTCTGCCTCCATCCACCCACAGGTATGTACTGACACTTTCATTACCTCCGTCCACCCTCGGGTATGTACTGACACCTTCTCTGCCTCCATCCTCTCTCAGCTCTGTGCTGACACCTCCTCGGCCTCCATCCTCCCTCAGCTCTGTGCTGACACCTCCTCGGCCTCCATCCTCCCTCAGGTCCGTCCCGACGCCTCCATCGCTGTCATCCACCCACAGAACTACACCTCCTCTGCCTCCAGCCACCCTCAGGTCTGTACTGACGCCTCCATTGCCGTCATCCACCCACAGGCCTACACCTCCTCTGCCTCCAGCCGCCCAGAGTTCCGCCCTGACACCTCTTCTGCCTCCATCCACCCTCTGGTCTGCCCCGACACCTCCTCTGCCTCCATCCATCCTCACATCCCATCCTGACAGTGATGCGAGCGAGAGAAACTGATTAGAATGTGTACTTTTCATTTGGCCTGGTTACTTGTCTGATTCAGGTGTCTGTGCTGACATCTCCTTTGCCTCTATCCAACTGGTCTACAATGACACTTTTTTGCTTTTACTCTTCCTTAGGTCAGCCATGTCACCACCCGAATCCCTGCCAACGAGGGACATCCTTTTACGCATCCTCGAACTTCTTGAGGAACTTAAAGAAGACAATCGAGCCACTAGAAGGATGCTACAAGCGCAGCGTGGCAACGGTGGCAACACCCTTTCTTTTATCCCAGATGGTTTCCCCCTAAAGACAGTTAGAGAAGTCGAAGAAATGGAGGAAAAACTGTCTGACCCAAGCTTCATGTCTGACCTGGTATGTATGTATGTAAAGTCTAGGCTAGTGAAATTTCATTCAGTTTTTTTGGGGGGGTGGCAGTAAATCTGATTTGAGCTGCAACAAATCGTCAATAAGTTGAACAGTAATCAATAATTCAATTAATTGGCTGTTATAGCTTTGGTAAAGCAAAAAATTCCTAATTCTATTATTTCAGCTTCCTAAATAAGAATATTTCGGTCTTCTTCATTTCGGTTCATTCATGGCCATAAACTGAGTATCTCTTTTTGTGGACAGAACAAGGGATTTGAGAAGCACCAACATATTTCAAAATGTTTAACATTTCATGATTATAGCAACCAACTATTAATTGTTGAAATAATCAACAATTATACATTAATCCATACCAGTAGATTAATTAACAATGAAAATAATCTAGATCCCGAGTTTTTCTTTTTGTCAAGTTTACCACCGGTCCTTTGCCACATATCTCTCCCCTTTCTCCACCCCTTTCCTGTCAGTCTACTGTCAATAAAAGCGAGCCATTAGAAGGTGCAAAAAAAAAAAAAAAAAAAAAATTTAACTTTGTACTGACTCTGTTCTCCCTTAGATCACAGCAGTGGCAGACATTGGAGGGAGCACTGTGGATGAGGCCACAAGACGGATGATGGTCTTCATCATGGACCATGACCTGTCAAGGCTGTATAATTTTGTGGGCCGGAATGGCAAGCGGGAATTCCGGTCTTTAAAGCTGTTTGAAGTTATATTTGGTTGTGCATAATGGATAATTAATAACTGTAATATAGTAACTTTTGTCAAGATAAATTTACACTCATTTATTGGCTATGGTTATTACTGAAATGCCATTTCAGTCATGCTAGAAAGCTTAATTTAATGTAATTGGGATATTAAAGTGATCAGTTTTTGGTGAATATCACTTCAACATGGTTGACTTTACAATCCTTGCTGAGAGTGTTGATGGCACATGTGAAGTGACTGTAACATATGTTTCCTGCAGGAGCTTTAAAGAAGAACAGCCTAACCAGCCAGATCACCAGGAAGGATGTGGAGAGGGCAGTGTCAAAATGGCTGATTGGATCAAGGGACAGGGGAGGCAATAGACAGGCCAGACAGGTCCGTCCTTCTCCCTCCTTCTCCCACTAGATCCACTTCTCGCTCAGCCGAAGAAAATTTGTTATGGGACCATTTTTTTTTTCTGTTCCATTTTTTGTCTCGTATAAAACTTTCGTAATCTGTATCATATTGTGTGTAGAAAACGGAACTGAAGAAAACGCACGCAATTAGCAGTAAAAGGGTATACATTTTGCCTCTTTAGTGTAATACAGCTAGTGTCATTCAAGCTGAATTCCTCTACTTGGTTCCGTATCCTCTTTTTCTTCACCGACTTTCGGATCTTCCCGACTCTAAATGTCTGGGTCCACCCTATTATCGGACTGTTAAGTACTTCCCCTATCGGAGCTTTCAGCCTGAATTACTTTTTTACAATGAGATAAATGGATCCAGGTGGACCTTTCTGCTATTTTTACTGCTGTAGTGGGGGTAAGGAGCATTTGAAAAGGTCCTTTCCACTTGGGTGAATGCCAGTGTTTCCTTTTAATGCTTTTGATCAGCACGCAGTCCCCTGGTTCCACTAACTGGATCTCATGTTGAGACACAGAGGGAAACTCATCCGTGCTGTGCAGTTTCTGTTTTTCCAACATTTTCTCATATAATCTGCTAAATCAGTTTCTTCTTTTAGTTCCTATTCATTCTTAAAATATGGCAGTCTGTATTGCCTGCCAAACAATGTTTCATAGGGGGTTAAACTGGCTGATGTTGTAATATTATAGTGTAGCTTGACCAGGTCTAGACACTGAGTTCATGGTCTTCCTGTTTCTTCCATGCACTTTTTAGTCTGTTTTTCAATGTCCACAAGTCCTGCGCTTTGAGGGTGATATGAACAATGATTCTTTAAGTCTATGTGAAAGCACTGTCCTATCTTTTTGATCACCTGGTTTACAAAATGAGTGCCATTGTCACTGTAGATTTTTTCTGGTATACCATATCTAGGTTCAATTCAATTCAATTCAATTCAATTTTATTTATATAGTGCCAATTCATGAAACGTGTCATCTCAAGGCACTTTACAAAGTCAAATTCAATCATATTATACAGATTGGGTCAGATTATACAGATTGGTCAAAAATGTTCCTATATAAGGAAACCAGTTGATTGCATCAAAGTCCCGACAAGCAGCATTCACTCCTGGGGAACCGTAGAGCTACAGGGAGAGTCGTCTGCATTGTCCAGGGCTTTGCTGCAATCCCTCATACTGAGCAAGCATGAAGCGACAGTGGGAAGAATAACTCCCCATTAACGGGAAGGAAAACCTCCGGCAGAACCGGGCTCAGTATGAACGGTCATCTGCCTCGACCGACTGGGGGTTACAGAAGACAGAGCACAGACACAACAAGAGAGACAAAAAAGCACAGAAGCACACATTGATCCAGTAATCTGTTCTACATTAGATGGTAATAGCGGGTGAGCCGTCTTCTCTGGATGATGTCACAGTTAACAGAACGCCAGACCAGGTGTACCTACTATGAAGATAAAAGAGAGAGAACAGAAAGTTAAAGCAGAAATGACAACACGTAATGCATAATTGAAGAACAGTAGAACTCTATAGAGTGAGAAAATTAGATCCTGATGTCCTCCAGTAGCCTAAGCCTATATAGGTAGCTCAGAGTGACATGAGCCACTCTAGTTATAAGCTTTGTCAAAAAGGAAGGTTTTAAGATTAGTCTTAAAAGTAGACAGGGTGTCTGCCTCACGGACCAAAACTGGGAGTTGGTTCCACAGGAGAGGAGCCTGATAGCTAAAGGATCTGCCTCCCATTCTACTTTTAGAGACTCTAGGAACCACCAGCAGACGTGCAGTCTGAGAGCGAAGTGCTCTGTTAGGAACATACGGGGTAATCAGAGCTCTGATATATGATGGAGCTTGATTATTAAGGGCTTTATACGTTAGAAGAAGAATTTTAAATTCTATTCTTGATTTAACAGGAAGCCAATGAAGGGAAGCTAAAATTGGAGAAATATGATCCCTCTTGTTGATTTTCATCAGAACTCTTGCCGCAGCATTTTGGATCAGCTGAAGACTTCGAACTGCATTTTGTGGACTTCCTGATAGTAAGGAATTACAATAGTCCAGCCTTGAAGTAACAAATGCATGGACTAGTTTTTCAGCATCACCCCTGGACAGAATGTTTCTAATTTTGGCGATATTCCTGAGGTGAAAAAAGGAAACTCTGGAAACCTGTTTAATATGGGATTTAAATGACATGTCTTGGTCGAAAACAACACCAAGATTTTTAACTTTATTACCAGAGGCCAAGTTAATGCCATCCAGATTAAGTGATTGATTAAGAACTTTATTTTTTGAGGACTCTGGCCCAAAGATTACAACTTCTGTCTTGTCAGAATTTAAATGCAGGAAATTTAAAGTCATCCAGCTTTTGATGTCATCAAGACATGACTGCAGTCGAAGTAACTGATTGGATTCATCAGGATTTATGGATAAATATAGCTGAGTGTCATCAGCATAACAGTGGAAATTAATCCCATGCTGTCTGATAATTTTGCCAATCAGAAGCATATACAGGACTGTCTCAGAAAATTAGAATATTGTGATAAAGTTCTTTATTTTCTGTAATGCAATTAAAAAACATGAAATGTCATACATTCTGGATTCATTACAAATCAACTGAAATATCGCAAGCCTTTTATTGTTTTAATATTGCTGATTATGGCGTACAGCTGAAGAAAACTCAAAAATCCTATCTCAAAATATTAGAATATTTCCTCAGACCAAGTAAAAAAAATAAATTATAACAGCAAAACAAAATCAAACATTTGAAAATGTCCATTAATGCACTCAGTACTTGGTTGGGAATCCTTTTGCACAGATTACTGCATCAATGCGGCGTGGCATGGAGGCAATCAGCCTGTGGCATTGCTGAGGTGTTATGGATGCCCAGGATGCTTCAATAGCGGCCTTTAGCTCATTTGCATTGTTGGGTCTGGTGTCTTTCAGCTTCTTCCTCACAATACCCCACAAATTCTCGATGGGGTTCAGGTCAGGGGAATTGGCAGGCCAATCAAGGACAGTAATGCCATGGTCAGTACACCAGTTACTGGTGGTTTTGGCACTGTGGGCAGGTGCCAGATCTTGGTTGTGCAGCGTTTCCTGCCACATTTCCCCCTTCCAACACACTTTTTGTGAATGTGCTTTGAAACTGCACTCTGTGAACAGCCTGCTCTTTGAAAAATTTCTTTTTGTGTCTTACCCTCCTGATGGAGGGTGTCAATGATGGTCTTCTGGACAGCAGTCAGATCAGCAGTCTTCCCCATACTTGTGATTTAGTTTACTGAACCAAGCTGAGTGTTTTTCAAGGCTCAGGAAACCCTTGCAGGTGTTTCGAGTTAATTAGACGATTCAAGTGATTAGTTGAATAGCCTACTAGTATACTTTTTCACGATATTCTAATTTTCTGAGACAGTCCTGTATATAGTAAATAGAATTGGTGCAAGGACTGAACCCTGTGGTACTCCACAAGTGACCCTAGAGTTTGAGGAAGATTTATTATTAACATGAACAAATTGGAATCTGTCCGACAGATAAAATTTAAACCAGCCTAATGCTTTTCCCTTAATCCCTACAGTATGCTCAAGTCTTTGTAGGAGAATATTGTGATCAACTGTATCAAATGCAGCACTGAGATCTAGCAGGACAAGTATAGAAACAAGTCCATTATCTGAGGCCATGAGAATATCATTAGTGACCTTCACCAGAGCTGTTTCAGTGCTATGATGAGCTCTGAAGCCTGACTGAAACTCCTCAAGTAGGTCATTACTTTGTAAATGTTCACATAGTTGATTAGCAACTACTTTCTCAAGAATTTTAGATAAGAAAAGAAGATTAGATATAGGTCTGTAATTTACTAACTCATCTTGATCAAGAGATGGTTTCTTAAGTAAAGGTTTAATAACAGCTACTTTAAAAGCCTGTGGTACATATCCATTTACCAAGGATAGATTAATCATGTCTAAAATAGGACCACTGATCAAAGGGAATACCTCCTTAAACAACTTGGTTGGGATTGGGTCTAACATACAGGTAGAAGGTTTAGATGAAGCTAAAATTTTAGATAGCTCAGAAAGCTCTACTTCTTTTAAACAGTTCAGATACTGCGCAGGTTCTAAAGATTCCTCCAATGATGCCTTACTTACTAAGGACGAGGTAATCATGTTTGGGAGGATGCCAATTATTTTATTTTTAATGGAATCAATTTTATTTATGAAGAATCCCATAAAATCATTACTGCTAAGAGCTAAGGGAATGGATGGATCAACAGAGCTATGACTCTGTGTAAATTTGGCAACTGTACTGAAGAGAAATCTAGGATTATTCTTATTCTCCTCAATTAATGATGAAAAATATGCTGCTCTAACTCTGCGAAGGGTCTTGTTATACAACAATAGACTGTCCCTCCAGATTAGGTAGGATTCCTCTTGGTGTGTAGAGCGCCATTTTCTCTCCAATTTCCTAACATTGTGCTTCAAGGAACGCAGCTCTGAATTAAACCAGGGAGCCAGCTTCCTGTGAATAATCACCTTCTTTTTCAAGGGAGCTACATTGTCTAATGCAGAACGCAAGGACGAAGTCATACCGTTAACAAAGACATCTATTTGTGAATTGGAAGAAACAACATTGCTGCTATCTGCAGGGTATTTCTGCAATACTGACGATATTAAGAGGGGGACAGACTTTTTAAAGTTTGATGCAGCATTGTCCGATAAAGATCTACTATAATGGAACCCTCTTTTGGGGGTGGAGAACTCAGTTAGATTAAACTCAAATGTTATTAAAAAATGATCAGATAGGACAGGGGTGTGAGGAAATACTGTTAATTCTTCACAATCAATGCCATATGTCAGCACAAGGTCTAAAGTATGGAGCCAAGAGTGCGTCGGTTTATGCACATTTTGAGCAAAACCAATTGAATCTAGGATAGTTTTAAAGGCTACACTAAGGTCATCACAGTCAGTGTCAACATGAATGTTAAAATCACCCACTATAATAACCTTGTCAGTGTTTATCACCA
Source organism: Fundulus diaphanus (assembly GCA_037039145.1). Classification (NCBI taxonomy): domain Eukaryota; kingdom Metazoa; phylum Chordata; class Actinopteri; order Cyprinodontiformes; family Fundulidae; genus Fundulus; species Fundulus diaphanus. The sequence continues at coordinate 33,317,024 of CM073144.1, forward strand.
AATCAGATAAGAAGTCTGACAACTGATCCAAAAACTGAGAATAAGGGCCTGGTGGACGATACAAAACAACAAACAGAAGAGGTTTTATTGCTTTGCAGTTTGGATGAGGGAAACTGAGGGTTAAATGTTCAAAAGAACTGTAGTTATTAATTGGCCTGGGGCTAATTAATAAATCAGACTGAAAGATGGTTGCCACTCCTCCTCCTCTTCCCACAGATCTAGGAATGTGGAAATTTGAATAATTGGAGGGAGTTGACTCATTTATACTAACATAGTCCTCTTGTAGCCAGGTTTCTGTGAGACAAAATAAATTAATCTGTTTATCAGAAATCAATTCATTAACTAACAAAGTCTTTGGAGGGAGAGACCTTATATTTAAGAAAGGAAAAAGGAGCTATACAAAAACAAAGCATTTACATTTATTTTTTATCTGTCGGTACCCAATCCATACATCCTGCCTCATCATCCACGACTGAACATGTGCATCTATCAACAGAGATAAGGAGGAAGCAAGATGGCTCACTTGTTAGCTACTTCCATCATAATCTCTGGAAAAAAACAATGATTGTAATTCAGAATATTACTGATTAAAACGTTAGTTTTAATGTCTTCTGGGTGCACTCTAATGAGGTATATAATATGATATTATAAACTAATTGATGAAGTAAAGCAATTATTCGGCAACACTGTATTTAAAGTTTAATTGCACCTATGAGCTGTATTTAACATCAATCAGTTGGGGGCAGTTCAACTTGAGTGTGTTTTGCTTTATTTACTATATTTCGATATCATAACAGTTTACCAAAGAAATAATTTACCAAATAAAAGAAACAGGTTAAGTACTTTTTTAATTTCTAAAGTATTTGGGTTTATTTATTATACAAAGCCTTTTTTGTAGATTCTTCGAGAATAACTATACATAAATAAATATATTGTGAAATATATTGTTACCGTGAAATAAAATTAGTCAAATCGTGAAACAGAATTTTGGTCATACCACCAACCCCTACAACTCACTTTTCTTATTTACTGTCTTTCTATACTTGTGTAAACCACATGTATATGTTGGGATCCTCGATCCTACGGCTACACATTTAATTTTCCTGGAATTTTGTAATAAATAGATAAAATGTACTTGCCGTACTGTGATCTTTGTTCAGCTTCTTATCCTCAGTTGTGTTGGTGCTGTGAAACAAATGAAATATGATCAATAAAATTCACCTTCTCTTGCTCTAGCCATCATTATCTGTTCCCCAATGTTTTACAATCACAATGCTTCCATCGCCGATGGACGATGGCATTGTCTATCAACCCAACCCTAATTTGAACAACCTCCTGAGACCCAGATTTTTTTATCTAATTTCCTCATTTTTGATCATATTCTATTTAAAATCGCAGACTTTTCGCTATTTGTCATGTAAATCCTTGGTGGCGCTTGATAGCGAAGCCGGTGAGGCCGCAGCGAGGATTGCGCAATCCCATGTTAACTGCGCTGGCTTCCATTCTGTGATGCATCTTCCTGTCTCTAGATAATAAATTCAATTGTTCAGACAATTATGAACTGATTTTCCACAATTTAATATATGTGGATTACGAATTGTGTTTTGGTCATCAAACTGTGTGCAGGTAACATGTTTTCGTGCTGCTGCGCGCGATCATAAAAGGCAAAGAGCTGGTTGTAGGTGAGGCCGGCAGTTCCTTGGCCTCTAGGCAGGGGGCGCTCAAGGAGCACCGCTCCTGATCCCCAAATAGTAGAGTCACAGCAAGTTATGGATGTATTATTAGCGAGTTTTGTTAAACAAGTAAAGCACTAAAAAGACTCTAAACATACAGCCGGAACAGGACTGATCAAGGAAGGCTTTCCTCCTGTTAGTGAGCTCCACTGAGACTAAGAGAGTTTTAAATCTGAAGAAGATAAAGAGTTTTTACCGGAAAATGATGATATTTTTGTTCAGAAAGAGCGCTGCATGGACTTAATTTATAAGTAGAGGTAAGACAGCGATAATTACTCATGTTTTGCTTTTGTGATAAAATGTGCATAGTGTGGGTTATAGTTTTAGAATGTGTCACAAATGCAGAAATCCATCATAACTCATAAACTGTTACCAGTCAAATGACAAATAATTTAGTTTTATTTTTTCATCAAAGAATCAATATTTTTTCCATGTCTCTTGGTGAATTTATTTGGCTTAATGGTCCGTGTATCTTTTGGTCATTGGATTTTTGTTTCAGAAACAGGAATTGAAAAAACAAAAACAAATGGCAGTTTGATTTTTGTGATAAACTTGCTTGTTTATTCTAAAATAACGAGTTCCTTGTTGTTGTTTCAACTCCCAGCCTTTATTTAACTGGTGCTCTCTTAACACAGGTCCGAACAAAAACAACCGCTGCCGTTCATGGTCAGTGTATCTTTTGGTCATTGGATTTTCGTTTCAGAAGCAGGAATTGAAAAAACAAAAACAAATGGCCATTTGATTTTTGTTGTAAAATACAAAAAAGAAAATCGAAATACAAAGCGTTTATCTTTTTCACTGTCAAAAGGGGAAAAGTAAAATTTGAAAAATTATTTGAATTTAATTTTCTATTTTGGGTAACAAAAAACAAAAAAGCTTTTAAACAGAAACGGAAAAACGGCTCGTTTGTTCATACTCCGGAAACCGGATGTGGTTCCTACTGCCTGAGACTACTTTCCAAAATAAAAGCAATATGTTTGACGTGCATCAGGGTATTTTATTATTATTATTTTTTACACATGTCGACTACAGTTAGTTTACATAATTTATTTCAGTTTTATGTAATATTCCTTATTATTGAGGTCTGCTGATGAATATGGAAATATATGTTCTGGTCATAGTCACTGTTTAGCCTAAATAACTACTAAAACAATAGCATACAAGCTTAAACAGGCTTGCTGTTGCAATGACTCAGATAACTGAAAATTTGCACAGGGATATTAAAACAATTGGTTTGCCCAAGTAACTACTTTCACTTACAGATGACAGATTAAGATCTCAAGATGTTACTCATCGAAATCCATCTACATGATGTGAAATTTCAAAATAAAAGCCCTCCAAAATCTCCATGTTAAGTCAGTTTGACCTAAGTTGCTGTCAATATTGAATGGTTTTTAGTGTATACTGTCACTTCAACATGACAGTAGAACACCTCCAGATGTTGCTCAACATATTGCATCCACATCTGATGTTGTCACTGTTAATATTCTGAAAGGGTAGCATGCAGCTATTGTTGAACAAGAATGTGATCAATGTAAAACACACCTTAACATTCAGGTTCAATTAATACTTTTCTTTTGATAACAGATTTGTTACTTTTAAAAATGTGAAAGTGGATTAAAAACATAAAACAACCGTAAAGTTTATCAAAATTATGTGTGTGTGTGTCCAAAAAAGCTGGACGATGCTCTTATGTTGTAGTTCAACAAGCCCGATATTCATAAAACTTTGGTCATCCTTTGTGATATGGCTTCTCATATTGAAAATAAGAGACAGAATCTAACTGTTGTATCTTAGAGTCATAGGCCTACTTACTTTCGCTGATTCTTGGACATCCTTCTTTCCCGGAAAAACAAGGCTTTATGCGATACATTCATTCAGCCAATAACAAATAAGACAAAGTTCCACTAAGAGTCTCTTTTGTCCAAATTATAGAAAGATCACAACAAAAATGTTCTGTGTGCTTTCTTCTTAGACTGACTAGTAATTTTTTTTAGTTCATATTAATGATTATTTTTATCTGTGTATGACAAAAAATATTTAGTTTCCAATACATTGAGAAACCTAATATAAACTATATTGTATTGTATAAGTATTCACTCACCTGCCTTTGACTCTTCTGGGAAGGCTGTCCACAAGGTTTAGGAGTGTGTTTATGGGAATTTTTGACCATTCTTCCAGAAATGCATTTGTGAGGTCACATACTGATGGTGTACAACAAGACACGGCTCTCAGTCTCCACTATATTTAATCTCAAAGGTGTTCTATTGGGTTGAGGCCAGGCTCTGTATAGGCCAGTGAAGTTCATCCACATCAAACTCTTCCATCCATGTCCTTATGGACCTTGCTTTGTGCTCTGGTGCTCAGTCATGTTGGAGGAGGCAGGGGCCAGCTCCAAACTGTTCCCACAAAGTTGAGAAAATGGAATTGTCCAAGATGTCTAGTCTGTGGAAACACTCAGAGCTCCGTTCACTGGAACTAAGGGGCCAAGCCCAGCTCCTGAAAAACAACCCCACACCATAATCCCCCCTCTGCCAAACTTTACACTTGGCACAATGAAGTCAGCCAAGCACCGTTCTCCTGGCAACCGCCAAACCCAGACTCGTCCATCAGATTTGCAGATGAAGAAGCGTGATTTGTCACTCAGAAGAACGTGTCTCCAATGCCTTGCATTGCACTTGGTGATGTATGGCTTGGATGCAGCAGATCAGCCATGGAAACCCATTCCATGAAGCTCTCTGCACTGTTCTTGAGCTTATCTTAAGGCCACATGAAGTTTGGAATCATGTAGTGATGGACTTTGCAGAAAGTTGGCAACCTCTACGCTCTATGCACTTCAGTATCCACTGAACCCGCTCCGACAGTTTACGTGGACTAACACTTCGTGGCTGAGTTGCTGTCGTTCCCAAACATTTCCTTTTTCTCATGATACAGCAGTTGACTCAAGAATATTTAGGAGCGAGGAAAGTTGACAACTGGATTTTTTGCCAGCTGGCATCCTATCACAGCTTCATGCTGGAATTCACTGAGCTCCTGAGAGCAACCCATTCTTTCACAAATGTTTGTGAAAACAGTCTGCATGCGTAGTTTTTATACACCTGTGACCATGGAAGTGATTGGAACACCTGATTCTAATAATTTGGATGGCGGAGCGAATACTTTTGCAATATAGTGTATATAGTTATTTTGGAACATCATATCAAATCTTAATGAGCTTTGTTGAGCAGCATCTGGAGATGTTCTACTGTCACTCTGAATCAAAAATTTTCACTTAAAACGTAAGGGTTAGTAGCAACATTATCAGTAACTTAGGTAAAAGTGAATATATAGCGAGATTTTGAAGGGCTTTCACTTTGAAATTCCACATCAGATGTGGATGAAATTTGTTGCGCAACATCTGGAGGTGTTCTACTGTCAGGCTGAAGTGACAGTATCCCCTGAAAATGTACCGTTTAGTAGCAACATTGCCAGAAACTTATGTGAAATTAACTTAATGTAGAGATTTTGGAGGATTTAATTTAGAAATTCCACATCATGTATATGGATTTTGATGCGTAACATGTCAAGATCCTAATCTGTCATCTGTAAGTGAAAGTAGTCACTTAGAAAAACCAATTGTTTTAATATCCCTGTGCAAATTCTCACTTATCTGAGTCATTGCAACAGCAAGCCTGTTTAAGGCTGTTGGCTATTTTTTTTAGTAATTATTCAGGCTAAACAGTGACTATGACCAAAATATATATTTCCATATTCACCAGCAGGCTTGAATAATAAAGAAGTATTACATAAAGCTGTGAGAAATTATTTCAACTAACTGAAGTCCACATGTGTAACAAAACAAAGAATAGAATAGGTTGATACACGTCAAACACATTGCTTTTATTTTGGAAAGTAGTCTCAGGCATTGCTACCGTAATGCATGGTGTTCCCATGACCTTCAAAATCAAGGGAGGGCTGGCATGACTGCCATGTCCACAGTGGCGGCTGGCTTGACCGCAGTAAACTCATTTATGTTCATTGGAAAATCGCCTCACTTTTCTTAGAAAATATCGTCTTACTCCCCCTCTCACCTGGGATATCTGCGCTGAGATTTGTATGGATGACAAGCCTTGTTTTGTCGTGTCTAAAATCAAATCTGCGTAAGGTTCTTAAGACATTTTATTCTGAAAAATGTGGTGCTTTTGCAACGCAGAAGTGACCACTTCCGGTCTCGGAATATGAACAAACGAGCCTCTTTTTCGTTTACGTTTTAAACCATTTTTGTTTTTTCTTACCCGAAATGGAAAATTAATTTCAAATAATTTTTCAAATTTCACTTTTCGCTTATGGACAATGAAAAAGACAAACGCTTTGTATTTCGATTTTCTTTTTTGTATTTTAAAACAAAAATCAAATGGCCATTTGTTTTTGTTTTTTCAATTCCTGCTTCTGAAACGAAAATCCAATGACCAAAAGATACACTGACCCAGGACCAAGGTACTTTTTATCAGTTTGATTAAACGGTATAATTCAACATAGAAAAAACAGAAAACGATTCGTTTTCCCGTTTTGTGGTTTCTGCACATAAAACCAAAATCCATTAAACGGCTTGATTTTGGTTTTTTCGTTTTCGCCCCCAAAACGGAAATACCATTAAATTTTCGGTTTCAGAAGTGGGCGTGGCTTTCAAGCCCGCCGGTCCGGTGCCCTTCAAAATAAAGGCATGGCATGGAGAAACTTTTGTTGTATTTTCTGCCCTCATCGAAACTTCTGCGTTTTAAATTAAAGCAGGTCTAATACATATATACATATATTTAGATGTAATATATATTTATATTTTTTTATAGCTACAGGGTTTACTCGGAATAAAGTCATCTATTGAGTGTCAGAGAGATTTAACTGCGACAGGTATTTTAAATGACCAGCAGATGGCGCTGTTCATTAATGTGACAGTTAATCACCATATCCAGCGTATTTTAACACCTCATAGTCAATAAATGGAACATTTATGAAACGGTGTGTTGTGTGTGGAACTTTATTTTTGTGGGGGAGAATTTTTTTAGATATATATCTGGGAAAACAGCCAATATAAACAGGAGTGAGGTAGAAAAAATAATAGATCGTCTCTCTCTCTCTCTCTCTCTCTCTCTCTCTCTCTCTCTCTCTCTCTCTCTCTCTCTCTATATATATATATATATATATATATATATATATATATATTCACTTTGAATGTTGAATTCACTGTGCTTTAACACATGTGGAATTATATAATTATCAAAAAAGTGTGAAACTGCAAATATATCTTATATTCTAGGTTCTTCAAAGTAGCCACCTTTTGCACACACTCTGCATTCTCTTGATGAGCTTCAAAAGGTACTAGTTTGCCCTTTTGCTTTCACTCTGCGGTCCAGCTCACCCCAAACCATCCTGATTGGGTTCAGTTCCGGTGATTGTGGAGGCCAGGTCATCTGGTGCAGCACCTTATCACTCTCCTTCTTGGTCAAATAGCCCTTACACAGCCTGGAGGTGTGTTTGGGGTCATTGTCCTGCTGAAAAATAAATGATGGTCCAACTAAACCAAACCGGATTGAATAGCATGTACCTGCAAGATGCTGTGGTAGCCATGCTGGTTCAGTATGCCTTTAAGTTTGAATAAATCCCCTAACCCAGCAAAGCACCCCCACACCATCACACCTCCTCCTCCATGCTTCACGGTGGGAACCAGGCATATAGAGTCCATCCGTTCACCTTTTCTCTGTCGTAAAAAGACACGATGGTTGGAACCAAAGATTTCAAATTTGGACTCATCAGACTAAAGCACAGATTTCCTCTGGTTTAATGTCCATTCATTGTGTTCTTTAGCCTAATCAAGTGTCTTCTGCTTGTTGGCTGTCCTTAGCAGCTATTTTACCACGAAGGCTTGATTCACACAGTCTCCTCTTAACAGTTATTCTAGAGATGTGTCTGCTGCTAGAACTCTGTGTGGCGTTCACCTCCTCTCTAATCTGAGCTGCTGTTAACCTGTGATTTCTGAAGCTGGTGACTCTGATGAATTTATCCTCCGCAGCAGAGGTGACTCTAGGTCTTCCTTTCCTGGGGCGGTCCTCATGTCAGCCAGTTTCTTTGTAGTGCTTCATGGTTTTTGCCACTGTACTTGTGGACACTTTCAAAGTTTTCCCAATTTTTCAGACTGACTGGCCTTAATTTCTTAAAGTAATGATGGCCAATTGTTTTTCTTTACTTAGAATTTGTATTATGGCAAGAAAAAAAGCAGCTAACAGTCTATTCAGTAGAACTATAAGCTGTGCATCCACCTGACTTCTGCACAACACAACTGATGGTCCCAACCCCATTTATAAGGCAAGAAATCCCACTTATTAAACCTGACAGTGGACACCTGTGAAGTGAAAACCATTTCAGGTGACTACATCTTGAAGCTCATCAAGAGAATGCAGAGTGTGTTCAAAGCAGTAATCAGAGCAAACGGTGGCTACTTTGAAGAACCTAGAGTATAACACATATATTCAGATGTTTTTTTCTTTATTCTTAAGTATATAATTCCACATGCGTTAATTCATAGTTGTGATGCCTCCAGTGTGAATCTACAATCCTCATAATCATGAAAATAAAGAAAACTCTTTAAATGAGCAGGTGTGTTCAAACTTGTGGTCTGTACTGATTACATATATATATATATATATATATATATACACAACTCAAGGAGGTTTGGTGTGATATAACAAGGCCACTGCTTTTCTTTCCTCATATTTATTTAAAAAAAATTACAATGAGATTTTGAGCCCCTAAAAGAACATTGGAGAGAAAAAAAAGTACTTTCTTGTGCACACTAGTTAGTTAGTTGAGCACAGTAATTACATTCCTGTGCACAACAAATACTCAAGCTGTTGAATGTCATATTTTAAATTAAAATTGTTTTGTCACATATTTGAAATTTAGCATGGTCTTGAAGAGGCTAGACATAAAGGTAAAATAAGAACAGAACCTGGTGACAAACAACTACCTTTAACACTGCAAAGCTGTCACAAGTCGTACAACAAGGCAAAACAAGACAAAAACAACAAACCTCCAAAAACATAAATAATAATAGATAACAAAAAATATATTTGTATAACAAGTGAGCAAGCAAGATCTAGAACATAAATGTTTTACAGGAGCTTAATCTTCAGCTCCAACAGATCACACAGAGCTTCCTACATATACCTTCTCACAATATTAATGAGGTCCCTAATCCCGTTTTTAAAACGGATTGGTTTGTTGTTCACAGCGTTGTCAAAGAGTTCAGAAATGTCTGGGTATTGCTGTGAAAATTCATTTTCAGCTGATGTTTGTTGCTGAATTGTGGAGAAAGGATTTCTCCCGAAATGGGAGACTTGTTTCAGTGATGACCCCACTTCCTGGTAGTAATCTTGTGCAGCTTCGGCGGCCTTTGGCAAAAAATCTGCTGATAGTTTCTTTGCGCATCCACCAAGGGCCAGATGATTTGGAATACCCTTGCCTAAAATAATTTAATAGAAAGACAAATCAACAAGTGATAAGTTTTTGTGAAATACCATTAGGAATATGAATCCCACCTATCAGACAGAAAGAATTTAAATATTTACGTATATAATTCACACTTATACATGGAGGCTTGAAAGGAAGTGTTCAATCCATTATGCTAACCTTGGATCCTGTGTGCATTCCAGGATTGCACCATCCTGCTGAGTCCAATATCTGCAACCTGATATGTAAGTCTATATAAGATATATTTGCAGTTTCACACTTTTTTGATAATTATATATTCCACATGTGTTAAAGCACAGTGAATTCAACATTCAAAGTGAATATATATATATATATATATATATATATATATATATATAGAGAGAGAGAGAGAGAGAGAGAGAGAGAGAGAGAGAGAGAGAGAGAGAGAGAGAGAGACGATCTATTATTTTTTCTACCTCACTCCTGTTTATATTGGCTGTTTTCCCAGATATATATCTAAAAAAATTCTCCCCCACAAAAATAAAGTTCCACACACAACACACCGTTTCATAAATGTTCCATTTATTGACTATGAGGTGTTAAAATACGCTGGATATGGTGATTAACTGTCACATTAATGAACAGCGCCATCTGCTGGTCATTTAAAATACCTGTCGCAGTTAAATCTCTCTGACACTCAATAGATGACTTTATTCCGAGTAAACCCTGTAGCTATAAAAAAATATAAATATATATTACATCTAAATATATGTATATATGTATTAGACCTGCTTTAATTTAAAACGCAGAAGTTTCGATGAGGGCAGAAAATACAACAAAAGTTTCTCCATGCCATGCCTTTATTTTGAAGGGCACCGGACCGGCGCGCTTGAAAGCCACGCCCACTTCTGAAACCGAAAATTGAATGGTATTTCCGTTTTGGGGGCGAAAACGAAAAAACCAAAATCAAGCCGTTTAATGGATTTTGGTTTTATGTGCAGAAACCACAAAACGGGAAAACGAATCGTTTTTCTGTTTTTTCTAAGTTGAATTATACCGTTTAATCAAACTGATAAAAAGTACCTTGGTCAATCAGTCTCTTTCAGCACTTTGCAATGAGTCTACTCTGTAGAGTGTATATATATCTGACTCTGATGACGTCAGTGCCTCACCAGCTATGAACTCTACCGCACGTCACTGACTACAACCACCACCACCATATTTTACATCAGACACCGGAGCAGATGAAGGCCTGCTGTTGGGAACATGTCAGTCAGTTTGACACATTTCGCAGCGTCCGTTTGAAGAACTCGTTTCTTTTTTTCGCGCAGTTTCTCTGCGCCTCCCTTGCGTTTCTTATCCATTACTACTGTGAACACCGCTGCACAAAGTTCCACATGGAGCGTGAAGGTGTTTTTCTACTTTATGATTGGCCTAGCCCTTTAGACTGTCAGGGATGATAACCAATGAGCTGCAGTAGCCTGTGGTAAGGGCCGGATGATCGGAACAGACTCTTGCGCTGCTGATTTTATTTTTCTTCATGCATTATGCAAATATAACGAGGCCGACATATAAAAAAATTAATAAAAAAATTAATAATAATAATACATATTATTAACCCTTAAACAGGCAGTGTCATGTTTGCCTTGAGATGTCGGGCCCACATGCAGAAAACACACTCGGTTACTCAGGTCAGAACTCAAGGGTTTTATTTTTAGCACGGGAGCACACGGAGCGCAGCGCTAGTCTGCGGGACGGGGAACGATGACGGCTCGAACTACCCCGGGACCAAGGGACCGGACCAGTCTAGGAGGTAAGGGGAATGTGATTAGCAGTGGTAAAGAATGGGAGATAAGGCTATAAACGTAAGCTTACCACGAGGATTGGGTAACCGAGCGGGGAGACGGTAAGGAGGACTCAGCTGGGTTGTCTTGAGCAGGCGTTCGGGTCGACGGAGAGCGGGGCGAAGGGGTCCGAGCAGCTCCGAGGAAGTCCAGGGATCCAGAGCAGCGAGAGGAACCGGAGAGAGGGTTGGTGTGACTCGCGTCCAGAGCAGAGGTACGTCTGATCGAGTCGGAGAACTCAAGAGTCACGCTGGGTTCACGCAGACACAGGGAAACCTTGAGAGAGCAAACGAAGAATTAGTCTCTTAGAAACTAGGGATGGCTAGAGGTCGAGGCTGTCACGCATACCGCAACGAAAACACTCTGGCGTCCTCTCGCTGTTCGGACGCAGTTCTTGTAGGACGCTCAGATGCTGCCGAATGAGCCACAGGTGTGCGCACTCCGCCCACCGTCCAACCACGAACACCTGTGGAGAAGCAGAGGTAACGGAGCTGGCAGCAAGCTGCACAGCCCTGCCAGCTGAGTCCTGACACCACCCCCCCCCTCAAGGGTCGCCACCTGGCGGCCCAGAGGAGGAAGAGGAGGGACGAGAGGAGAGGAATGCATCAATGAGAGACTGGTCAGGAATGGAGGAACCGGCGAGCCAAGACCGCTCCTCAGGACCGCAACCTACCCAGTCGACGAGGTACTGGAACCCCTTACCTCGCCGACGGGAGGCCACAATCTGCTGAACCTGACGTCCCTGATGGTCCTGGGCGGGTGGTGGGGGTTCGGCCGGAGGGCACAAGGAACTAGTGAGAACAGGCTTGATTTGTGAGACGTGGAACGTGGGATGAACCCGGGAGTGGGACGGGAGACGGAGGCGAACAGTCGTAGGGCTGACTATGGAGGTGATCTCGAAGGGGCCGGCGAAGCGTGGAGACAACTTCCTGGAGGCTGCTCGGGAGGGTAGGTCTCGTGTGGAGAGCCAAACTCGCTGACCGGGACGGTAACTGGGAGCTGGGGTGCGTCTTCGATCAGCGAATCGGCGGTTCTGTTCTGCAGTGTTCTTGAGAGCCTGAATAGTCTGAGTCCAGTAATGCCTGCACTGGGTGATGTGGTCCTTTACTGAGGGAACTGTTACTCGTGGGTTGTCATCAGGAAGCAGAGGGGGCTGATAGCCTAGAGAGATCTCGAAGGGGGACAGGCCGGTAGCTGTGGAGACGTGACTGTTGTGAGCGTATTCGACCCAGGGGAGAAACTTATTCCATTCTGAAGGGTTCTGAGAGGTTAGGCAACGGAGGGCGGTCTCCAGCTCCTGGTTCATCCGCTCTGTCTGACCGTTGGTCTGTGGGTGATAGCCGGAGGTTAGAGTGTACCGGGCCCCAAGGGCCACGGCAAACTCCTTCCAAACCCTGGAGATGAACTGGGGACCACGGTCAGACAGGATCTCCCGGGGGATGCCGTGGAGGCGGAACACGTGTCGAACCAGGAGCTGGGCCGTGAGAAAGGCGGAGGGGAGCTTACGGAGTGCGATGAGGTGACAGGCCTTAGAAAAACGGTCAACAACTGTGAGGATGGTTGTCATCCCCTGGGACGAGGGGAGTCCGGTGACGAAGTCCAGGGCGATGTGGGACCAGGGACGATCGGGGACGGGTAGCGGCTGTAGGAGGCCTGCAGGTGGTCTGTTTGACGGCTTGTTCTGAGCACACACGGGACAGGAGAGAACAAAAGCCTTCACATCTTGGGACAAGGTGGGCCACCAGAAATGGCGGGAGATGAGGGTGCGGGTTCGGTAGACGCCAGGATGGGCAGAGAATCTTTCAGAGTGCGCCCACTGGAGCACACGGGAACGAACTGAGGCTGGGACATAGTTCCGGCCGGGTGGTCCAGTACCTGGGTCAGGGTCTGACTGCAGGGCCTGAGCGATCAAGTCCTGAATCTCCCACTGGAGGGCTCCAAAAACACAGGATGAAGGGAGAATGGTGGCTGGTCTCTCCTCAGAATCAGGGGGGGAGTAAAGGCGGGACAGAGCATCAGGCTTCTGGTTCTTGGACCCGGGGCGAAACGTGATGGACAAATTAAAACGAGAGAAGAAAAGGGACCAGCGGGCCTGTCTGGGATTCAACCTCTTCGCTGTCTGGATATAGGCCAAGTTCTTGTGATCAGTCCAGATAAGGACGGGCTGCTCGGACCCCTCAAGCCAGTGTCGCCACTCCTCCAGGGCGAGCTTGATGGCGAGCAGCTCTCTATCCCCCACATCGTAATTGCGTTCGGCCGGGGTCAGGCGCCGGGAGAAAAAGGCGCAGGGGTGAAGCTTCTGGTCCGACTGTGAGTTCTGGGAGAGAATTGCTCCGACTCCTGTATCGGAAGCATCAATCTCCACCACAAACTGTCTACTGGGGTCAGGGTGAATGAGGATGGGCGCCTGGGAGAATCTCTTCTTGAGGTTGATGAACGCAGAGTTTGCTGTGGGGCTCCACGAGAAAAAGGACTTGGTGGATGTGAGTGCGTGGAGAGGAGCGGCGATCTGGCTGTATCCCCTAATGAATCTTCGATAGAAATTGGCAAAGCCAAGGAAACGTTGCAGTTGTTTCCTGGTTTCGGGAACCGGCCAGTCGAGAACCGCCTTAATCTTCTCCGGGTCTGAACGAACCTGTCCTCCCTCTAGGATGAGCCCGAGAAATGACACTGAGGACTTGTGGAACTCACATTTCTCCGCTTTCACAAATAGCTTGTTTTCTAACAGGCGTTGGAGGACCTGTCGAACATGGTCTTGATGCTCTGAGTGATTGCGGGAGTATATGAGGATGTCATCCAGATAAACGAAGACAAATACGTTAAGGAAGTCACGAAGGACATCATTGACCAGAGCCTGGAACACAGCTGGGGCATTGCATAGGCCAAAAGGCATAACCCGGTACTCGAAATGTCCCAGGGGGGTCTTGAAGGCTGTTTTCCACTCGTCCCCCCGACGGATCCGCACCAAGTGGTAAGCATTACGGAGATCTAGTTTGGTAAAGACCTTAGCTGACTGGACTGGTTCTAGGGCGGAGGAGAGTAGTGGAAGGGGGTACTTGTTTTTAACAGTTATCGCGTTCAAACCCCGATAATCGATACACGGACGCAGTGAACCGTCCTTCTTGGACACGAAGAAAAAGCCTGCCCCTACCGGGGAGGACGAGGCTCGAATTAGACCTGCCGCTAAGGATTCCTTTATGTACTTCTCAAGGGCCTGACGCTCAGCCATAGAAATATTATAAAGGCGGCTAACCGGCAACGGGGCACCAGGCAGAAGATCGATAGCACAGTCATACGGCCTGTGCGGCGGCAAGGAACAGGCTTGGGTCTTGCAAAAAACTTGTCTTAGATCATGGTAGCACTCGGGTACTAACTTCATTAAATCTGGATCTACCTGGACGGAAGACGGCGAAACGGTCTGACAGGGAGGAACTGCAGATTGTAAACAGGCCGCATGGCAACTAGAGGACCAGGACTCTACCCGACGGTCCACCCAGTTTATGTGCGGGTTATGCCGCTGCAACCAAGGGACACCTAGCACTAAGGAGGCATGTCTCACTGGGAAAACTAGAAACGCTAACCGTTCTCTGTGATTACCGGAAACTACTAACTCAAGTGGTTTAGTGCTATGAGTAATGCTAGGGAGGACCCCGCCATCCAGGGCAGAGACGTGAAGGGAAGAACTCAGCGGGACCGTCTCGAGTCCGGTCCGACGGACGAAAGCACTATCGATTAAATTAAAATCACAACCGGAATCCACTAGAGCTGATAACGAAAAGGAATCACGAGAGGTTACTACAGTCGCTTTTAAACAAAGTCGCGGAGGGGAAGAAGGCGTTAACTGAGGCTGGTCCGTCGGCTCCTCCGCTACAGCCGGCGGACCTGGTCTTTTGGCCGCTCTGGGCATTCCCTAATAAAATGAGCAGGGGAGGCGCAGTACAAACATAGCCTAGAGGACCTTCGCTGCTCCCTCTGCTCAGGAGTCAACCGCACTCGACCCAATTGCATGGGTTCAGGTGGCAGGGAACGAGGTTCCGCTGGACTAGGTGGTCTCCGCTCGGGAGGTTGAGGGCGGAAAACGAGAGGCCCAAGGGGGCGACTCTTAGAGCGGGAGCGGAGGCGATTATCTAACCGGATGGCCAATGCAATAAACTCGTTAAGAGTAGCGGGTTCCTCCTGACGTGCTAGCTCATCCTTAAGAGAATCATCTAACGCCTGAAAAAATACAGTTTTTAAAGCGCGCTGCTCCCAGCCAGCCGCAGCGGCCACTGTACGGAACTCAACAGCGAAATCAGCAAGGCGTCTTCCCCGCTGCCGGAGAGCTAAAAGCCGCCTGGAATCCTGCACCTGATCTACTTCAGCTGCAAAGACCATCTTAAATTCAGATAGAAACTCGTTAAAAGTACAGCCAAACTGCTGGCAATTTGGGAACCGGGCCTCTGCCCACCTGAGAGCGCGGCCCGTGAGTAAACGTAAAATAAAGGAAATCTTAGCCTCATCTAAAGCAAACAAACGAGGGGACCGATTAAAAACTAAGGAGCATTGAAAAAGAAACCCCCCACAGTCACTACTGTCTCCGGAGAACTTCTCCGGAGCGGGGGAGGAAGTCTCGGGACCGGATGGTGACGTCACCGAAGGCGGAGCTGGGTCGGAAGCGGAACTAGGAGGGGCCGAGGCTGCGGGCTGCTGGCTAGCACTTAGCATTACAGTTAGCTGGTTGATTTGACCGGCTAGGCTCTGCAAATGGCCTTGTAGGCCTAAAACCGTGGACTCTAAGCCCCGAATCTGATCCTGTTGGGCCGCTAACGCCCCACCGAGTGTGTCTGCTGGGTCGCTTTGGTGGCCAGAGTGTTCTTCTGTCATGTTTGCCTTGAGATGTCGGGCCCACATGCAGAAAACACACTCGGTTACTCAGGTCAGAACTCAAGGGTTTTATTTTTAGCACGGGAGCACACGGAGCGCAGCGCTAGTCTGCGGGACGGGGAACGATGACGGCTCGAACTACCCCGGGACCAAGGGACCGGACCAGTCTAGGAGGTAAGGGGAATGTGATTAGCAGTGGTAAAGAATGGGAGATAAGGCTATAAACGTAAGCTTACCACGAGGATTGGGTAACCGAGCGGGGAGACGGTAAGGAGGACTCAGCTGGGTTGTCTTGAGCAGGCGTTCGGGTCGACGGAGAGCGGGGCGAAGGGGTCCGAGCAGCTCCGAGGAAGTCCAGGGATCCAGAGCAGCGAGAGGAACCGGAGAGAGGGTTGGTGTGACTCGCGTCCAGAGCAGAGGTACGTCTGATCGAGTCGGAGAACTCAAGAGTCACGCTGGGTTCACGCAGACACAGGGAAACCTTGAGAGAGCAAACGAAGAATTAGTCTCTTAGAAACTAGGGATGGCTAGAGGTCGAGGCTGTCACGCATACCGCAACGAAAACACTCTGGCGTCCTCTCGCTGTTCGGACGCAGTTCTTGTAGGACGCTCAGATGCTGCCGAATGAGCCACAGGTGTGCGCACTCCGCCCACCGTCCAACCACGAACACCTGTGGAGAAGCAGAGGTAACGGAGCTGGCAGCAAGCTGCACAGCCCTGCCAGCTGAGTCCTGACAGGCAGGAGTGGAAAATAAGTTGCAAAAAATAATTAAATTGTATCACTCATCTCTTTAGACGCTAAGTGAAATATTTCCACATTCAAAATTTATATATATTCAATATTTTGGATTTTATGAGTTGTATCTCCCAGGATACGTTGCCCAATTAAGGTATAAACAGAACCCCAATGATAAACATATTACTGTTCAATTTGATAAAGATAAATTATACATTGTTGTATTCCTTGGTCATTTACATTACACATAGCACTTTTAAAGTTGATTTTATTCATTTTTACCAATACTCCAATTTTAGTAATCTCATAACAAAGTGACACAAAAACGTAACATATTTAACTTTTTGTGCACTAAAGATTACATAAAAACAAAACAACACAGCAATTTCATTTTGCATATACAACTCAACACTAGAGAAAGTTTTATGGGGCCAGGTTTTCCATAATGGTGGGAACTCTATGAACAATTCCCCTCATTTCCTTTCTATTTTTCATTTTTTATGGAACGCTTGGAAGCAGTTCCGTGGATTTTTCCCGGTGACGATGCACAGACGAACACCACATTTTGTGCAGTAGATTGTTGTCTGTCCTACTGGGCAAAGCCTGCACCTTCCCTTGTCTGTGAAAGCTGGAAAGTGATCCACTTGATCATGGCGGACATCAACCATGGGTCTCGGGGTTGTTGGTTGTTGTTATTTCAGTAAATATCACAACCATACAGAGGGTTTGTGTTTTTTCACCTTACATCAACTACTACATACATACATTTGTATGGATTGCACATATAAGTGTCCCTAAATAAAACTACTGTCACCTGAATCCCTTGGCTTGTTTGGACATGGTACTTTAAATTTCCTGCATTTAAATTCTGACAAGACAGAAGTTGTAATCTTTGGGCCAGAGTCCTCAAAAAATAAACTTCTTAATCAATCACTTAATCTGGATGGCATTAACTTGGCCTCTGGTAATGAAGTTAAAAACCTTGGTGTTGTTTTCGACCAAGACATGTCATTTAAATCCCATATTAAACAGGTTTCCAGAGTTTCCTTTTTTCACCTCCGGAATATCGCCAAAATTAGAAACATTCTGTCCAGGGGTGATGCTGAAAAACTAGTCCATGCATTTGTTACTTCAAGGCTGGACTATTGTAATTCTTTACTATCAGGAAGTCCACAAAATACAGTTCGAAGTCTTCAGCTGATCCAAAATGCTGCGGCAAGAGTCCTGATGAAAATCAACAAGAGGGATCATATTTCTCCAATTTTAGCTTCCCTTCATTGGCTTCCTGTTAAATCAAGAATAGAATTTAAAATTCTTCTTCTAACGTATAAAGCCCTTAATAACCAAGCTCCATCATATATCAGAGCTCTGATTACCCCGTATGTTCCTAACAGAGCACTTCGCTCTCAGACTGCAGGTCTGCTGGTGGTTCCTAGAGTCTCTAAAAGTAGAATGGGAGGCAGATCCTTTAGCTATCAGGCTCCTCTCCTGTGGAACCAACTCCCAGTTTTGGTCCGTGAGGCAGACACCCTATCTATTTTTAAGACTAATCTTAAAACTTTCCTTTTTGACAAAGCTTATAGTTAGAGTGGCTCATGTTACCCTGAGCTATCTCTATAGTTGTGCTGTGATAGGCCTAGGCTGCTGGAGGACATCAGGGTCTAATTTTCTCACTCTACTGATTTCTACTGTTCTTCATTCTACGGTTCTCCAGTTTTGCATTGTATTACATTGAAATGACTGTCGTCATTTCAGCTTTTAACTTTTTGCTCTCTCTCTTTTTCTTCATAGTAGGTACACCTGGTCTGGCGTTCTGTTAACTTTGACATCATCCAGAGAAGACGGCTCACCCGTTACTACCATCTAATGTAGAACAGATTACTAGATCAATGTGTGCTTCTGTGCTTTTTGTCTCTCTTGTTGTGTCTCTGCTCTGTCTTCTGTAACCCCAGTCGGTCGAGGCAGATGACCGTTCATACTGAGCCCGGTTCTGCCGGAGGTTTTTTTTTTTTTCCCGTTAATGGGTGGTTTTTCTTCCCACTGTCGCTTCATGCTTGCTCAGTATGAGGGATTGCAGCAAAGCCATGTACAATGCAGACGACTCTCCCTGTGGCTCTACGGTTCCCCAGGAGTGAATGCTGCTTGTCGGGACTTTGATGCAATCAACTGGTTTCCTTATATAGGACATTTTGACCAATCTGTATAATCTGACCCAATCTGTATAATATGATTGAACTTGATTTTGTAAAGTGCCTTGAGATGACATGTTTCATGATTTGGCGCTATATAAATAAAATTGAATTGAATTGAATTGAAATTGAATTGAATACTGCAATCCATCTCGTTATGCTCCTCATCAGAACTGCCTTCACTCACTGCCTCTATCTCATGCTGGCTGAACATTACTTCCTGATCTTCATCACTGTTTGACTCAGAGTCCGAAGAACTTGCAGGGATCTCCTCTATCACTCTCATTCCTGTGCTTTGCTTTCTTTTCCCATAAAAGGACATAGCTGAGATGCCCTGCTTGAAAATAAATAGTTTTTAAGTAGAATACAGTTATACTGTTGTAATGGGCACAGCTGTGCACGATAATATCTGGTACTGCAGTAATTATTAACATGCCTTCCATTTTGAAATAAAATTTTTAATAATGCACATTGACCAAATTTCTATCCCTAATCTGGCAACGTATCTCAGGGGATACATACATTTCAATAGCTGCTAAGTAACACCACAAACATAGTTGGATATTTTTTTCTTTATCAGAATGTTTAGACAAATGTCCTAATTAATTTTAGGAATTTATATTGTTGTTTTATTGAAAATAAGTATGACTAATATATGATTACTTACCCCCAAGGAAGCAGGTTCTCCATCACTGGCGGCCGTGATGTTTTCTGATCAGGCTGACGAAACGATGAAAGATAGCCTGAACCAAATCATGTGATCTAGATGCTAATACCAGACAAGACTTTTGATAAATGCTAACTTGACTAGTGAAAACCTCCCAGCATACCCCCTACAGGATGTTAAAGAGTGTGTATCTCCTGGTGCACAGTGCCTGTTTAAGGGTTAATATGTAACATGTCGGGTCTGCCGGCCCAAACAGCACGTCGGCCCACCTGGAAAATGTACGGTGGCCCTGAAGTGCAAACCACAACTACAAATCTAAAAGCACTATTACATTAAGGAAAACACAACAACATTAAGGAAAACACAACAACATTAAGTAAAGCGCAACAACATTAAGGAAAACTCAACAACATTAAGGAAAACGCAACAACATTAAGGAAAACACAACAACATTAAGGAAAACGCAACAACATTAAGCAAAGCGCAACAACATTAAGCAAAGCGCAACAACATTAAGCAAAGCGCAACAACATTAAGGAAAGCGCAACAACATTAAGGAAAACACAACAACATTAAGGAAAGCGCAACAACATTAAGGAAAACACAACAACATTAAGGAAAACGCAACAACATTAAGCAAAGCGCAACAACATTAAGGAAAACACAACAACATTAAGGAAAACGCAACAACATTAAGGAAAACGCAACAACATTAAGGAAAACGCAACAATATTAAGGAAAACGCAACAACATTAAGGAAAACGCAACAACATTAAGCAAAGCGCAACAACATTTACAAAACGGAAGAGGAACGTCCCAGTGGGAAACCTAAGATATCGCTGATTGGACTACAGCTCGTTTTTACTTTTGAACCAGAAGTTATTCTGGCTTTAATGTGTTTTTTAAAAATATGAATGTTCTCGGTGATCTAAACCGTAAAATGCAGTCTAAAACGCCGCTTAGTCTGTTTATAAGTTTAGTTTTTATTAATTCTGCTTTTTTTAATTACGTGTGCTGTGTTTCTGTGCCTCAACGCTCTAACTGGTCTGCTCCTCTCCTCTAATCTGAACTGAAGCCCCTTACGCTACAAGCTTATTGAAATCACCCTTAAAAGTGCACACCTTAATTGCATGTAACTTAATTTTGCGCACCTGAATACAAGCCAAGGCAGCACGCCCACTGAAGCGCCACTGGTTCTGTGTCGTTAAAAAGAGAAGAGCATGAAACACAGCTACTGAATATACTATTGATTTTAATTGGGACATTTTGGTAGGAGTGGAAAGACATTAAACGTAGTGATAAGGCTGGCCGCTGATAAAAGCCCCTGGGTCTGAGGGAAGGGAGGCCAGAATAACTTCTGGTTCAAAAGTAAAAACGAGCTGTAGTCCAATCAGCGATATCTTAGGTCTCCCACTGGGACGTTCCTCTTCCGTTTTGTAAATGTTGTTCAATTCAATTCAATTCAATTTTATTTATATAGCGCCAAATCATGAAACATGTCATCTCAAGGCACTTTACAAAATCAAGTTCAATCATATTATACAGATTGGGTCAGATTATACAGATTGGTCAAAATGTCCTATATAAGGAAACCAGTTGATTGCATCAAAGTCCCAACAAGCAGCATTCACTCCTGGGGAACCGTAGAGCCACAGGGAGAGTCGTCTGCATTGTACATGGCTTTGCTGCAATCCCTCATACTGAGCAAGCATGAAGCGACAGTGGGAAGAAAAACCACCCATTAACGTTTTCCTTAATGTTGTTGCGCTTTCCTTAATGTTGCTGCGCTTTCCTTAATGTTGTTGCGCTTTCCTTAATGTTGTTGCGCTTTCCTTAATGTTGTTGCGCTTTCCTTAATGTTGTTGCGCTTTCCTTAATGTTTTTGCGCTTTCCTTAATGTTTTTGCGCTTTCCTTAATGTTGTTGCGTTTTCCTTAATGTTGTTGCGTTTTCCTTAATGTTGTTGCGTTTTCCTTAATGTTGTTGCGCTGTCCTTAATGTTGTTGCGCTTTCCTTAATGTTGTTGCGCTTTCCTTAATGTTGTTGCGCTTTCCTTAATGTTGTTGCGCTTTGCTTAATGTTGTTGCGTTTTCCATAATGTTGTTGTGTTTTCCTTAATGTAGTAGTGCTTTTAGATTTGTAGTTGTGGTTTGCACTTCAGGGCCACCGTAAAAATGCCCGGTACGCCCGATTACCAGTCCATGCCTGCTTCCAGGTCACTGACTCCAAATCTGTGTGAAATTGTTCTACTACATTAGCTAGATGAGGCACAGCCTTGATGTTGTTGAAACAAAGGACAGTTTCATTGACAACATACTCTAAAGTGTTTACTTTGAACATTGAATTGAGTGCAAAGTTTGCATATTAGTTGCACAATGGACAGTTCCAGCTGCCTTTCTTTACATTTTCATGTTCTGTGCTCTAAGGCACTGGGCATGGAACCATCTGTTCAAAGTTGTCTCACTGGATCTGTTACAGTTTTTTTGGATTGCTTACACACTAAAGATAAAAGTAGTACACTATTAGCAAAACCTTACACTCAAGAAGCAAAACGTCAGCCCATATTTGCACAACTATAAGCACATTGTCAACCTCACACTTGTTGCAAAACTCTACACACAGTGATTTGCAAAACACTAAACACACTTAACATACATTACACACAAAAATCTATTATGAAGTCACTTCCTTGCAATACCAAAGCACTGACTGTCAAATTACCGCACCTTCCAACCAATTGATTCAACACAGTCATCAGGTGTGCAAACACTTGTTTGCTTAATTGTAGACACACCAATCAGGTGTATATGCACTATAAAAAGCAGCAGGTGAGTTCATCGGTCTTCAAGCACAATGGAAAGACGAGGTGGAGGAGAAGGAGGAGGACAAGGACAAGGAGGAGGACGACAAGGAGGAGGAGAAGGACAAGGAGGAAGAGGAGGAAGGGGAGGAAGAGGAATCAACAGAGGAGGAATCAACGGAAGAGGAAGAGATGGAGGCCATGCTGGAGGTAGAGGAAGAGGAAGAGGAAGACAAGAACGTGCACAAAGAGGACCGAATCTGACAAATGAGATCCGCGCAACACTGGTTGACCACGTTGTCAACCACGGCCTGACGCTGAGGGAGGCTGGACTGCGAGTACAGCCAAATCTAAGCCGATACACAGTGGCAAGTGTGATAAGAACATTTCGACTGGAAAATAGGTATTGTAAAAATATCATCATATCAAAAACATCTGCACGGTTTCAGCAACTGCTTACAGTACTGTATTCTATGCACTATCAGCACTTCTGTTACCTTTTCCTGTGAAATTACTGTACTATTGTTTACTGTTTTTTTTCTATATAGGATTGAGGGTCAGGAACGACGAGGGGGAAGGCCTCCTATGTTCACAGAACATAGGAGAGATAGTAAACATGGGTTTGGCCAACAATGCTATAACCCTCAATCAGCTCCAAGCTAACATTGTCAATAACCACGTCGGTTTCAACAATATCCATCAGGTCTCAACATCAACACTGGCACGCATCCTAATAAAAAAACATATTCAAATGAAGAAAATTTATCGAGTGCCTTTCGAGCGCAATTCCGAAAGGGTGAAACGACTGCGGCATGATTATGCAGAGGTATGTATTCACCTAAGCATTGTGATCTTGCATACTGTCTCATAATATTTTACTGTACTGTAATATGTATACTAGATCTATACTGAACACAATTTTGCCTGACACTGTTCTTCAGAGAGTTTTACAAATGGATGGAGAGGAGATCCAGCATGAGTTCATTTACGTAGATGAGGCTGGGTTCAACCTGACGAGAACACGAAGGAGGGGAAGAAACATCATTGGCCACAGGGCTATAGTCAATGTCCCAGGGCAACGTGGGGGTAATATAACACTCTGTGCAGCCATTACACAGAATGGGGTCCTCCACCGCCATGCCCATATGGGCCCTTACAACACAGCACTCATACTTATATTCTTGGACCAATTGCACAACATAACAGCAGCAAATCAAATCGATCATATGCAATACATTGTTGTCTGGGACAATGTGTCTTTCCACCGCTCTGCTCTGGTTCAGAACTGGTTTCAGCAACATCCGCATTTCACCGTCCTATATCTTCCACCATACTCTCCATTTCTCAACCCTATAGAAGAGTTGTTCTCGGCATGGCGGTGGAAGGTATATGATCTCCGTCTCCAGGCTGAGGTACCCCTCATCCAAGCCATGGAAGAGGCCTGTGACCAGATGGAGGTAGCAGCAATGCAAGGATGGATTCGTCATTCAAGACGTTTCTTTCCAAGGTGTCTTGCTAATGACAACATTGCCTGCGATGTTGATGAAATTCTCTGGCCAGATCCAGCTAGGCGAAGAGACAATGTCTAGTTTTTGTTTTGTTTTGTTTTTTACAGTAAACTTACAGTACAATACGTAAAGTGACATTTTGTTACAGTATTATGAATCTCCATGTCAACATTTTGGGCGTGTTGAGAAATAAATGAGTTTCTTCAGTCTGCAACATTGGTCTTGTGTAGTGTTTGGTCTGTCCCTGACTCTCCTCGAGATCGGTCGTGTTTTTCAGCTCTCCGCAGAGCTCCTTATCTGCTTGCCCTGCCCCCACGTCTCTCCTGCTATTTGCTTCGTCCTGTGTCTTTGTGCAATTTCTTCACAGCAACCAAAAAGCTCGGAAAACAGAAGCTAAGAATTATGGATCTCGTCAGCTGGTCTCTAAATGCAATTGATCAAATTTTTTCAACTGGAAAGCAAAGGAACGGGGAGCATTCCTGTCCCGATGGAACTTTTTTTGCGGGATACTCCGTGGATCGGTGGAATAGGTGGTCCACGGTGTGCCTCTCAATGATTTCCGTGGAGGACGCCGAAGACGTATATATATTTGGATTTATGATTCTAGGATTTCTTCTGATTGGATGTGGGGGATTTCTGATGTATCAACAATTTCAACGACTGCTGGTGGCGAATTCGGCTTTTATCAGACTACCAGCGGGATTGGACGCAATCACAAAAGCGATGAATGAACAGAACATCAGGCTGGAGAAGCTAACGGCGGTGGTTGGGAGAGGCGAGATGGGATAACTGTCTCCCCCCTGGAACATGACCGGATAACGTGACCGGATAACATCTGGATGTGAAGATGCGAAAAAGAGCCCTCTAATTTGGAAAATTGGACCCCGGAGCCAGTGATGAAAAGACTTTTAAAGCTGAAGTAAAAGTGTCTCAGCTTGTTATCATAACAAATTGTGTATTAAATCAGACTCCCTTTAACCTAAATTCTCCCCTGCGTTGTTATGGTGAAATCGCACAGAACTATTCCCCCCCCCCCTGCTACCCCCCCACCCCCGCAAGACACCTGTGGGGACGTACAGCTGGCTGCGAAGTGAGAGACTTTCCATCAAGGACACTTACCTGCCGGAGGAACGGCCTTCATGGACATACAGATTCCCACACAACATGCACACACCACTGACTCACATTTCACTTATGGACTTACACATGATCAATCTCAAATGTTCTCCTTCTGCTTATGTGTATGGTTGTATTCGTTATATTTGTGCTTATGCAATGAGGTTTTTTTACGTAGGGTTTCTCATACTGTAACGTTTTTTACATTATGATAAATTCTTGCCTTTTTTTCTCCCTCCACTATCCCCATGTTTTAATGTTACTTCGACAGATTTCAAGGCAGCGCCTGTAAACTCCGTTTAGGCGGGGTCTGTCTGGGCAGTTTGGAGGAATGTGGCCTTGACAGCTGCGCTTTTTAGCAGCGGCTGGCTGGCTGCGTTCCTTGGCAACGCAAGGCCTCAGTCAATCGTTCCCCCCAAATGTTTGTTTGTTACAGTTTTTTTGGATTGCTTAAGCACGATTGTCAAAACAGGGCCCGTGTCTTCAAAACACTACACACAATTAGCACAACCACACACCCAATTAGCAAAACACTACAGATCCTTTGCATAATTAAACACTCTTGTAAAAACTATACACTTCTGTTTAAAAACCACACTTTGTTACCATATGAAACACACGTTTCACATTACTATACTCTGTTTGCACGAGTTACACTCTGCTGTGATAAACCTAAAACACTTTTAGCACTTCTACTTCCCTATGATTAGAGTTGGCTACCATCAACAAAGTACAAATATAATGTAAATCAATCAAATTTTATTTGTCAATTACAATTACACACTGTGTGTAGAGTTTTGCAACAAGTGTGAGGTTGACAATGTGCTTATAGTTGTGCAAATATGGGCTGATGTTTTGCTTCTTGAGTGTAAGGTTTTGCTAATAGTGTACTACTTTTATCTTTAGTGTGTAAGCAATCCAAAAAAACTGTAAGTGTATATGATGGACGGTTGTACTGGAACTGACTTTTTGATTGCAATGCAAATTGTAATTGACAAAATTTGATTGATTGATTGATTTACATTATATTTGTACTTTGTTGATGGTAGCCAACTCTAATCATATGTGTGTGTATAAACAAAATTCTTAATTTTGGTTGTTTTCCTTTGTTGATTAATCTTTGATGACTTGACATGTTGAAGAATAATGTGTGCTTCCTGCAAGCCCGCAGTTTTTTACGGTCCCTAACTGCACCACTACGTGTGAGAGGAGGGAGCAGCTGAGAGACGCTGGCTGAAATCTGGGTCCCTCAGCCGGATCAACCGTGAGCGAGATCCCGCTGATTCCGCAAAGCTTTAACATCCAATATCCAACTTCACTGCGCTATCCGCCAGAGGGCTGGCGGGACATGGGCGCCAGAGGCGACTCGTCAGAGCACAGGGGAAGCAGGGGAAGCAGGTAATGGCGAGGCCGATGAGAGCTCGGAGGGAATTACTGCTGGCCGGCTGGAGATCAGACGGAAGAAGCCCGCGGAGTTAGACGTTGGGAGCTTAGAGACCAAGGAGCGCTGCGGGCGGATCCGGAGCGACTTGAAGGGAGCAGAGAGGCGGCTTTCAACGTCGGCTGCGAGGTCGGAGGGTGGAGGCGGACACCTGCTGGTCGGCGCCTCCGCTCATGAGCAAACACCTGCAGAGAGAGAGGGAGAAAAAAGGCTGCTGCCTGCTGAAACTCTCTCTTTCTCTGTATCCCTTAGAAACTATGCTGCAGAGAGAGAGGGAGAAAAACGGCAATAAACCAATTAAAAGTAATAATAAAACAAAGTATCATACCAAGCAGACAACAAGCTAAGCATATCAAATTATATGTTTTACTTACCGCTCCACTGACTTCAGTGGTCTGAGAGCGCATTGTGCTCATACTACGCGCATCCTGAACAGGTTGAATGTGATTGGCTTATGAGTAAGTCACCCCATGTGGAGTACTTTCCACAGCAGAGGAGTCTCAAAAATGCACACACAAATGCAGTGAAGTTTAAAGACCAGAGCTGTGCATGTGTGGATCTTGTCCTGTGTGTGCGTGGATTTTTTTGTGCATTTGTGGATTTTTTTGTGCTTGCATGAATCGGGCTGTGCATGCATGGATCTTGTCCTGTGCATGCATGGATCTTGTCCTGTGCATGCATGGATCTTGTCCTGTGCATGCATGGATCTTGTCCTGTGCATGCATGGATCTTGTCCTGTGCATGCATGGATCACATATGTGCATTTGTGAATATCGAGACCGATCTGGCTCCATATGCTACTGTTATCGCTAGCTGAATTCTCTGTCGACTAAAGTTACGTTAGCTTTAACGTTAAGTAACCTTAAACAACCCTGTAACGGCAACTTACATATGAAAACATGGCTACGACAGTAGTACTCCCTATTGCACAAGACAGGATTAATATTTCATTAACTCTTACTAGCTGGACACTTACCACGGTAATCTCCCAGGTGCTGATTGTGTCGGTATTTCTCCTTCTTGCTGCAGGCTGCCACTTGTTGCCAAGGCAGATTTCCCATGAGGCCGCACGATTAGCGTCAATTTGGCGCGTACTCAACTTTTTAAGTAGTTGAAATAATAAGTTAGAATGAGTAATAATTGTAGTTCTTGAAACTAATCAGAATTAATTCATTTGCAAATATTTTGTTTGAAATTTACCAAACATATTAACAATATCTAAAAAAAAAAAAAAAAAAAAAAAAAAAAAAAAAAAAATTGTTAAGCAAATACTAATTTCATTTTGTGAAATAAACCTAAATCATAGTTTTAAATTGGACACAAAATTAACTGTTGAATTTCTAGACATTTATTTTGGTACATACACCTCAATCACTTAAGTGATATTCAGGGATTTTATTAAGTTAGTATAGCTATTACAATCATTTTTAGAGTGCAGGACGGGGGGGGGGGGGGGGGGGGTGACGGGCTCCGCACCTAGCGGAGACTTGAGATGTTTTTGGGAAAGGGTGCGGTCCTTATGTTTTTAAAAAAAATTTAATCTTGGAAAACAGATACTTCACTCCACCACTCCCCTTATAATCACATTATAAACAATTTTAGATCGTTTATAACGACAGGAAACCGGCTGTCGTTAAACGGTGGTAGAGGCCTTTCACAATGCTGTTATTGTGAGCATAACTCAGCCTCCCCGGGGACATAAGTGGCCATCATTGCACGATGAGTTAGTCCTATGATGGTCCTCTTTTGCATGTAAACAAACAGTTTTGATTCTCAAAGGTCCTGCTTATAAGGCTGAGTCTACCTGTAACTTTTCAGACGGACAAAGTCTGTTGGAGGACAGACAAAACGTTTCAACAAAGAAGAACCTGTCCAATTAATTACTTTGTGACTCTAGCAAAACAAAGATCACTCTAATGAATAATTTGACTGAACCCGATATTCAACCAGACACGGAATAAACGGTCAAAGGGTTTATTAACACAGGGGAAGGCAAAACAGAAAGCAGAGCTATATACGGAGTAATCCAGGGGGGATAAAGCAATGACAAGTAGAACCAGACGAAGGGAAGGTTAAAGGAGGGGTGGCAGAGCTGCAGCAGCAGTCCAGGCAGGTCCAGCGAGCAAACAGACAGTCTAATCCTAGGTAACTGGCCGGTTCCCAGAAGCCCAGAAAGAGTTCCTCAGACCCAGTACTTACGGGTTGACAGGTTCAGAGTCCAAAACCAAATTAATGCGGCTTCAGGCAGGCAGACAGAATCCAAGAGGGCTCGGCAGGCTCGGAGACAAAAATGACAGAGAGAGCAGGTCGGGCAACAAAAAAACAGGCTCATAAACAAAGTTGGTGGAGGACTCTTACCGGCGAGATGAGTAGAGACGTTCTGGCACTGGAGGCTGATCCAAGCGGGGTTTATATGGAGATGAAGACAGGTGGAACCAGTAGAGAATGATTGCAAGCAGGGTGGAGACTGACCAGGTGTGTTAATTGAGAGCAGGATCAGCTCCAGTGCCAGGAACGTTACAATCAGACCTCCTTTGTTTGAATCATTCAGCACTGACACATACAGCTACTATTCCAGATGTTTTAGGACTTTTTCCAATTTGCACAACTCTGATGTGCAATCTTTAGATGTAGCTGTCAGCTGGGTACACTGTGGCCTTCTTTCCTTGTTTCTATTTATTAGATTTTTTTCATTCACTGCTTTTTGCTGTCTGGAGTGATGCTGAATGAATAATCAATAAAATTTGTATCACAGCATATCTGATTCTGGACCCATTTTTTGCAAGAAGGCATATTTGACTACAAATGACACTGACATGTAAGCTGCGTACAGTCTTTGGCTACAATGACCAGCAATGCTGCACTAATTCACATTGAGTGCAGTATTCTGTATTTTGTTGCCCCGTGTGTAACGAATGATTGGAAGGGCTCAAACATTTGTGTGCAGGTTGTGTTGTTTGAGGGCAAAATTTGCTTTTGGTTCATATTTTAAATGTTTTGGCAGAGTTGGAGCCTTTTGCAAACAAAATGTGTAATTTTGACCATTGTTGCCACTGTTTAGGCCTCTGCGTTAACTGTTTTGAAAAATGTGGGTTTTGAGTTGACTGCTGCGTCAAAGCAATCTATAAAAACTGTATTCCAACAGAAGATACTAGAGCTGTCTGTCTCTTCTGGTCTCTTCTCTCTTGACGAATAGTCCACATGGCCTCATTTTCATCACACTCAATATTTTCCCTTGCGATGCACCTAGGGAAAAATCTTCTTGCATGCCTGATCCATCCTTGACATGCCTCTGCATCTATATCATGGGCATCAGCAGTCATTACATTGAGCAAGCTCATAGGGGCGGTGATCATATACCTTCCATCTCCATGCACTGAAGAATTCCTCTATAAGAATAGATAGAGATGTATATACTGTATAGCAGCAATACCTGCTCTCCCGTTGCCTGAATTTCATCTGTAACTTGAGCCCTTCCAGCTACACCGCCACCTCCCACACGCATTCCTCTTCCTCAGACTCCTCTTTCCCTGAGACATCTACCTCTTACTCTGACTCTCATCTGCCTTAGACCATCCATGCTTGCAAAGAACAACACACAACATGGCACCTTTTCCGTAAAGCCTGCAAACTGATTGCAAATTGAAAAATTGTGTAAAGACGTGTCAATCAGGTGCTTCAGTGATTTCATTCCGATCAAGAAGTTTCTAAGAGTTGGGAACATATGGTTTCTGTTTGGCTACCACAGCTAAAGCAGTGGAGTTTGGACTGCATGAATGACATCTGCGTTAACTGTTTTGCAAAAGGGCGGGGAAAATGTGTCAAACCAATGAGAATGGGTTAACTCATTTGCAACAGGTGTCTTTTGCTCTGCTGAGATGGTGATGATGATGACTGAGAGGTTGCCAGTTTCTTCAAACAGGTCAAAGCAATCAATAAAAACTGTAATAGTCTGTGGCCCAATGAAGGCCTGCAATCTGAGGACTGTGATTGTAATCAGGGCTCTGATCTGTCAGATGCCCAATCAGCAGTGAGTAGGCTATGAGGTGTAATATCAATGTGTATACAAGAGTATCTAGAAAGTAGTGAAATGCTAGATTCTTCCTGTTGTGCTGTATAGCAGATTGTACCTACCAATCAATGTAGCTGAACAGGCTTTGGCAAAAATAGAAACTTGTCAAAACCTTCAAAAAATAACAGCACAGACTCAAATCTTTTCACTCGTAGTTCTGGGAATTCAAAGAAAGCATCAGTTTTCGGAGACAGATAGTCAACGCTCTTCAATTGTGTAGTATCCACCATTGGCCGCTAGAGGTCATCATAAAGCAGGGGGAACAGAGTTTATAAACATTAGCCAACAGGTAGCAACACTGAGCTATAGCCTGAATGCAAAAGTATAGAGCAAAGCCTGATAAAAAATTCGACATCCACTTGGTAAAATTATCAGATTGCAAGTTTTATTCCTATTATTCTGCCAATGATGCTCAGCCAAATCTTTCTATATAGTTCCGATTAATCTGTTTATACAGTTTTCAATTGTTTATTTAGGAGATAAAACACTGATGCAGAACAAATGTCACCTTGAGGTCCAAAGAGGAAATTTATTTAGAAACTTTACCAATACCAGACTATAAATCTCTCAAGTTTCAAAAGAGGGCAACATCACAGAGCCCGGAGCCAAGGTTCTAGGTCATAGTTCATTTTATTGGGACATTATTTACATCATGTACATATTGTTTCATTGAAACAAGTGTGTAACACTGACAGGCAGCGTCCTTTCTGTGTCTGACCAAAAAGACTGTTTTAATTATTGGTGTTTTTCTTCAGGGGCTTAAAAAATTTGAAAGCTGCTCAATTTGTGACTTTTCTTCACTAAATTCATACACTATGAACATTTGGTGTGTTTCAACAGAAATGCAGAAATAAAGCTCAAATATTCTGGAGTGAACCCTTCCCAATATCACCACATTTGGTTTTTGAGCTCCATGATATTGTTCTGTATAGGTCTTCAGCAAAAGTCTTTAAACAAAAGAGATACCTGTATATACATATATACATATAATGTACAAATATAATAAAATAGCTTAAATTACACTTTTTGAACGGTCTTCCATAAATAGATGACAAACAGTTTTGTGATGTTTTAGTGTTGGAAGCACAGTGCACCTCTGATGATCAGTTGACTCGGTAGGAATTGGATCCATGCTTCATTGTAAACACATTATATTGTGCGATGACATTAAACACTGAAGAATTCGGGGTCTTTCCTTGGTTGTTCTTTTTTAGGAGTGCACCTGACTTCATAAAGCTGAAGTTGTAACAGTTGTAATGGTTTTGCAAGTGTAACAGGTATATCATAACCACTGCACGTGGTCAAATTCAGAGTATTCTCCCGTAAAGAAGAAAACAATCTAGGTTTCCCTCGGTGCCCCTTATTCTCGACACAGTAGTGCCGTTGCTGCACATGCCCTTCAAACATGATCTGATAGAGACCTCCCAGTGTGTGGTTCTGTTCTCAGATTTGCTAGCTGACACTTTGACCTTAGCAGAAATACTGAATAGGTGCAATTTAAGTGAAAACTGACAAATAAGCTCAGCTATAAGCGCTTTTCAATACACATTTTTGATAAAGATGAATACAAAGAAAAGAGCAAATTGTCCGTGTAGTTTCAAGTTGAGTGGCCTCATATCAGTCTTTGGGAGATTCATGTACTTCACCAGGATGTTTTTGCTGAGGTCAGATTTCACAGCTACACCCTCACACAAATAACTTTGTACCTGAGGGTAAGCTGTGTGTTAAACTCTATGATTATTCAGTCTCTGGTCTGAGGCCTTTTGATTACAGCTGTACCACAGTATAAAAAAAGGACTATTTTAAAAGTAAAAAAAAGGGGGGAAAATACAAGTAAACACCATGTTTGTGGTCTAGAACAGCATAATGTACAGTGTTCAGATACATTATCTTGGAATGGTACGGTCCATTGCTCAGAAAGCCCAAGCCGAGCAGGGTTTTTTGTGGTTTGCTTTGTTCATCACACATTTTTTTTCTTATAGTTGTGTATTTCTTGCAGTCCAACTCTTTGAGCGTCCCCTCCATATGCAGAAGAGCCGGAGCTTTAATGACCTTTCTTGTCCGCACTGTTCACGGTCCAGTCAATGATGATAAGAGTCATGCAGCCAACCATGACAACAAATCCTAATATCAGAAACATTGTGGCCTGGAGGAGGAAATGATTTCACTATTATTATTAAGTTGTTGTATAATTTTTAATGTTGGGTTTACTTAAAAAAAAAAAAAAAGCTAATGAGTGCAACTATGTTTATCATATAGGCATGAAAAAAATATAGATGCAAAATGTCAGAATTTTTCCTTTCATTATCCCTTACCCCGATCTTTTGGATGGACTTCATCGATTCCTTCTTGACAAGTTTGATATAGAAAGCTGAGGGCAGGATGAAGATCAGCATTGCAGCAGCAGAGGCACCTGGATCAAGGACAAATTGTAATGTTAATCATAAAAGGTCAGTAATGCATTGCACTGATACATATTAAAACGTGAAGTTACTAACCAATGAAGCCAAAGATATCTCTGATGGTGGGGACAAAGATGACCAGTGTGTTGGTTGCTACCAGCAGGACCACGGTAATAATAATGTGACGGATCCAGCTGAAGTCCTTTGTTGGGCACAGTAGGTGGTTGACCGAGGTACGGATCTGTTCACAACCAGACAAGGATTAGCCCAGGGGACTTTATAGTTCTATTGGCTGACTGGGTAACTGATGGTAGACCTTAGATACTTACAGGGAAGAGCACCACAGGGACTGTGAGTGTTACAGCAGCCAGCACAGCCAGACGAACAACCAGCAGGAGCACATCGTACTTGTAGATCTTAGAATAGGTGTGGAGCAGCTCAGATTCCACATGTACTGAAGAGAAATACGCCAGACATCACTCGAGTTGATATAGGCAATTTTAATTATGCCTTCTGACTAAGAACAATTAAATTCAACTTTACTCTAACTGCAATCAGATCATCTAATTATCAAGGATTAGCATTGTAAACTCAGATGTAAACGGTGCTTTTTACTCAAAAGAAAAAGAGCAAAGAGCAGGATTATAATTGCTTGTTATTTCTCGACAGTATAAACTTGAGATAAGGCAAAGCTACACCTCTGATGTTTCTTAGCAAATAAAAGTGGCCTGTATTTGCTAATTACACAACAGGGTTGCTAATAAGCTAAACTACATAAAAAAGATCCAGTTTTTTTGTCTACAACATGTATTCTTCATTGTTTAGACAAATACAATGTGTGTGATCTTGAGCTTAACTGTTCAACAGGAGCTAATCAGCCAGGCATTTGCGCTTGTTAGCTTGTAGATGCTAACATTTAGCTACAGCACCAAAAAGATGTTCCTTTCTCACAACTTTTTGAATAGTACAAACTAAGTTTTCTACAAACAAAATTTTATTTTGTTTAAATATTTCTAGTTTTAAAACGGTAACAATTAGCTGTTTTTTTTAACAAGCTAATAAGACATGAATGTGTGATGTTTCGTTTTTCCATTAGGCCTAAGGCACTCGTGTTAATGTTCAGGATGAAGTTCAAAATACTACCAGGTTAATACGACAAAGACAAAGTTACAAATAATGTTAATAAAGTTTTCGTGTCTTGGAGATCAGACGCTAATATGCAGTCACTGCAGCAAAAATATGCAGACTTCTAGTCAGATTTAATATTTGGTATTATAATTTAGCCTGAAACTTTCTTGAGTAATATATTAATAATGTAGTCCTTAAACAACTTAAGTATAACATTTCTTCTATTATCACTTGCATTGAACAGCTAAATGTGTTTTGCCTGGGACTGCTGTTTGTAACGTGAAAGGTGGTATCAAGCACTTATGTAACTGCTGCAATGTTCCAGGGAACATGTCTGGTTATTTATTTATTTTTATTTTTTTACATTTGAAGACAAACAGGAACATGTTTGCACCAGCGTCATCAGGTGGTGTTTTCACACTGTTGTGTAACTAGCCTCGAATCATCACATTGTTTTTATTTGAGATCTTTTTTACATCGCAAAACATATGCTAAATATTTAAAATTTAGGAAAAAATCCTTTTGAACCATACAAGATTTTTGCAATTTTATTCAAAGACTGCTATAGTTAAAAAAACATATCTGCCTGTTAATTTTGATACTGACACATTTCCACAACAATAAACTGGTTATATGCTATTATACCCAGCAATACGAAGCGGAGGCTCCCACACAATTGATTTAAGATATTGTCAGACTTACTGTTGAAGGTAAGGTATCCGAAGAGGGCGGCCAGCAGGTACATGATGAACATGGCCAGGAAGGACACGTTGGCCACATTCTGCATCTTTCGGCGTGACCGACTGTTTAGGAGATGTGTATTATTTAGACAACAGACTGAATTTTGAAGAAATATAACATTGGTTTGGTTTAAACGTTACAGGAACTTTAAGTTAAACCCATGCCGGAACTTACTCTTTGAGCTCCTGATACATGGGTAGGATGGTAGGGTGGCACACGAAGGCAAAGGTAAGGATGGGTATAGCATAGACAGTCTGTAAAATGCAAGAAAACCAAGAGATTACCATTGATTCTACAAGTACTATTAAAAATGTTCAAATCCCTTTAATTGCAAGAGATTTATTTACCTGTGAGTTGTAGACAAAGTATTTAGGCGTGCAAGTGTCATTGTCGCTTGTGATGTCATTGTGGAGAGTGCTGTTCAACACATGCATGGTTTCATTCACAGAGTTAAGATTAGGTAGAGGGCAGGGCAGCTGGAACTTCTTAATGATCACCTGCAGGAACATATAGGAAAACATGTTTTTGGAACTGCATTTAAACTTTGAATAAAACAATAATTGAAAAAGGAGGAATAAGGAAACCTTACCACAATCAGAAAAAAAACCATGCAGAGCAGAGACAGGCCACTGGTGTAACCAAGGTAACCTAGGGGAGAAAACAGTAAGTCATTTGTTTTAAAGCTGTCTCTTCAACTTTTATTACTAGTTAAAAAGTACATTCTGCAACACATACGCACACCCTCTTTACCTAAGTTCCTGAGCAGCGAGAGGGGCAGGATAAGAAGAAGTGACACAAGCATCACAAGGTAATTTCCATTGATGTACCATTCACTGAAACACACACAAAAATTAAATCAGTCGCATAATTTAAGTCAGTCAGTTCATCACAGTTATAATCATTTGTTACTGGATTTGATCAAAAGTAAATTAATTAGCTTCAAGGCTAGAAATGCCTCCGACTGGAAGAACGTGAGGAGAGTGGTGAGGACAGCAGAAGGGATCATCGGGGCTCCTCTCCCCTCCATTAAGAACATTTCGTCCCAGCGCTGTGTGTCCCGAGCCCGTAACATCATAAAAGACCCCTCACACCCCCACCATGGACTCTTCTCCCTGCTACCTTCTGGGAAGAGGTTCTGCAAAAACTTTTTCCCTGTTGCCATCAGACTGTTGAACTGCTGAACTCTAAACTGGACCCTGCACCACATTTGCATCACTGCATCTCTATCTAGCATTACAAATGCTGCCGAACTTGTAGTTTCTAAATGCATTTTTGCACAAATGCCTTTTTGCACCATAATTTCTGCACATACAAATGGTTTTAAATATTCTCCTGTACATCGTGATCACACACTGTTCTCTTTCTCCTGCATTGTTTACATTCAATTGTTTACCTTTTAATCACTGCTGCACTTTATACTGTAATTCACAAGCTGTATGCAACGAAATTTCGTTCTGTATGCACTCTGTACATACAAAATTACAAATAAAGATGTCTAAGTCTAAGTCTTTGTGCTCTTACTGCTTACAACTTATACATTTACTTCGTATTTTACTAAAATAAAGAATGGCCTGTCCCAGAAATAGACACAAAAAAGCAGAGCTCAGAGGAGCTGAGCAACATCAATTTTTAAAAGTTGGAGCAAGGTCGCAGTGAGCTCATCCTGTGCACCATCTCGATGCGGCACCAGCTGCATCTTTTAAAAGGGGCTCTTTGAAGGGCCCGCTCTGAGTAAAAGGGTGTTGGCATCGTTTCATGTCCAGACGTCCCTCATACTTGGACACAGCCACCATCCCTCACCCGCTTGTACAAAAAGACAAAGACTCTGCTTCACCTTCTCTGAGAGCTGGCTCTAGATAAACAACTGTGCCACTTTACCTCGGGTGTTTTTGGCTAAAACTACCCGCTCATTTTAACATTTTATTTATATAAATCCCCAAATAATTTGAAAATGTGTAACCAATTTTTTTTCAGATTGGAAATGAATTTGTAACATCTAAAATCTATCAAAAGATATAGTAAGAGCAGGGAAAAAACAAGTTCATAATATTGCAATGGCATAACCTAAGCATCATGTTTCAGCACAGTGCCTTCTTTAGTTCTGACCTATAGAGCAATGTTTACAGAAATAGCTTTTGTTTTCTCATCACTAACAATTTACTGTTATATTTTCGATAGCCATTTCAACATTTTGTTCCCTTCTAGTTTTTGTCGCTGTGTAAATTTTATTTAGAAACCGACATAAAACATTTTTCAGTATGAAATTAAGCAGTTTGCCATGGAACATTTTGTACTGACCATGTGTAAATTTCTTTCCGTTCAGGAGACATTTAGTACCTGCATGACAACCAATGATTTAAAGTAATTTTCTATATTTGACTTATACTTTACTACTGAAAGAAAGTGGCAATGTGACTGAAAGAGAAAATATCCACCAGCTGGAGGTTGCTCAGAGTTTTTTCAGGTTCTTCACTATGTCATATTTCATGAGAGATAAAAAGCCAGAATGGTGATCAGAACCAAAACAATTTAAAATAGGGTGTAATCAAATTTATTTGCAAATAAAATAATAGCATAATTGATTCAAGACTTTACAAAAACCTGACATTTAATGTTTTAAGTAAATAGGCATGAAATAGTTTGTTTAAAACTCAAAAATTGAAGGACAAAAAGGCATATGTATGGATATGAAACAAAGGTTTTCAGTTGAATTGAAAATTAATATTTAGCCACTCACCCATCATTCGCTCCAGTGAAAGATTGAATAACAATTGGGAGCTCATATTTGATGATATAGAGGTAGCTCGACATGGCTGTAAAGACAAGAAAGGAAACAAGAGGAGTCAGTACATTTTACTCCAAAATAAGCCAAGTCAGGCTGATGGGGAAAAAAGTGTGACTTCAGTGTTCTACCACCTTTGTCAAGATCTGCCTGTTTTCCCCTGCTCTATCAGTTTAGTAAGCATTTTGGC
The DNA here is from genome assembly GCA_037039145.1 of Fundulus diaphanus. Classification (NCBI taxonomy): domain Eukaryota; kingdom Metazoa; phylum Chordata; class Actinopteri; order Cyprinodontiformes; family Fundulidae; genus Fundulus; species Fundulus diaphanus. The sequence goes on from CM073144.1 coordinate 33,354,699, forward strand.
ATAAGAGCACCACAGTTAAACCATAGTGACATAACGCTCATAAAATCCCATTTTGCTACTTAAATGTCAGCCCCTCACCTCCAATGTTCTGCATGGTGATGGAGCAGGAAGCTGCCAGTTTGCCTGGAATCCCAAAGGCCTTGTAACCCAGAGCCTCATAAACAAGGGCACCTTGGAAATAAGAAAAACCCAAAGAATATTACAGCTGACAGTCAAATGTGATCAAACATAGAAAGCTGCTGGAAAGTTGGGCTGGTGCTCACCTCCTTCACTGGCTGTCTTCAGCAGTAAGTGGACCGAATACAAAGAGAAAAGAGCAACGGAAAACAAGAGAATCCTGTAAACACACAAGAGAAGGTCTTTAGCTGTAGACTCATGACTGAGATATAATTACAGAAAAAATGTGGCTGCAGTGAGGAGCCGGGCCCCGATCAATGCTAGAACGCTGAACCTGAGACTCTAAAGGCCAACCCAAAGACAACTGTTCTTTCCATGACGGTAAACAGACACACCGACATTTAGCTAAGCGGAGGTCGGGTCTTCTTCTGTTGTAACTGCTGAGTGTGCCCTACATTCATTGCCTTTGTGAAAGTCTTGAACCTTGCATTGTTTTTTTGTCTTTTCTGCTTGTTTTGGAGCCTTTAGAGTCATCACTGCATCCTGGCATGAACAGTCAGCTTTTTAAGGAATTATCTCTGACACTTAGCAGGAAAAACGCTTTGGGGTAAAAGGACCAAATTTAAAACCAAATCCAGAATAAACTGGAGGACCTTTCGAGTGCTAGACTGGGACAACAGAGTAGGAAAGGATGAGAGGATTATCTGCATGGGATCATCTTAATACTGCCAGGATCCTGTAAGGGCAGTACAGTTTGTTCCAATGTATAATTAGACCAGATGAAAATTAATCCCTCCAGCATTTATGACTGACCATGCAAAAGGGGTTTGTTTCTCCAGATGCCTGTCCAGCCCCTGCTTCTGTCTGCCCACTTACTCTCATTGAGCATCCCTAGGTCTGCTGACAAAAAAAAAAAAGAGTCAATCCACCAAAAAATGTGGCCCAAATGACAACTGGTTGGGAGCCACTTAGTTCTACCAATACTCAGTCTTCACCCAAACGATGTGGCATTCAATGCCAAGCTCCAATACCCAGTAAGAATAAGCAGTATCGAACACGAAGTAGCTACTATTTATGTGTAAACCTCCAACTTCCTGCTGAGCCTGGCCCAGATTAGTCAAGCACTGTCCTCTCTGAACCATTCATGATCCCCTGCATGTGAATGGCATCTAACGGATTGTGTAACGCCCGGCCAGAAGGATTATGTATAAGCCGCATCTCTGGGCACTCTGAAAGTGGCCTACAGCATCTGTCAGATACAGCGTATGGTAAGGCTAACTATATAAGAAAACATCCATGTTAGTGAAGTGGGGAACCTTTGCTCTTATAGCAAATGTTATTTGGTAAAAAAAAAACCTTCTGTGTTCTGTTAAAAAACAAAAACAAGGCGAAGGCTGATGAAATCCCACACCCAGATGTCACAATGTCTTAAAGTTGTTCACACGAACAACCAACAGGGGGCACTGTTAGTAAGATTCTTCAACAAACAGCTTCTCCTTGAAGATGTCTTGTCTCTTAACATTTCCAATCTAAAGCAAAAATAGGGAATGTGTGCACACATCAGAGCACCTGGCATACTTCCACTCTGTCAGGGTCACCCACGTGTGTGGCGGGTGGGGGGGCTGGGGGCTATCTTGGAGAGTTTGGAAACATCAGGACCTGAGAACTTGAAGCGACACCTGCCTGAACTACACTCGGCTAAATCTGGAGTTGCAAAACACTAGCGCTAAGAATGACACTTTGGGCTTTAGATGCTGGAAAAGGCGAGTGCTTACACAAAAAGGGCGATGCCGGTGTTGGCCATGGCATAGGAGAGACCCAGGATGCCACTGCCCATGATGGCGTTGCCCAGGTTGAAGACGGACATGCCAAAGGAGGCATTGCCCTGGTGCTGAGGAGAAGAAAACACAGAATTCTAACAAAACGACAGAAAAAACAATATCTAGTGCAATAAAAAATAATATACTGCAACTTACATATTCAGTGTCATACTTCTTCTTGCTTGTGTTATGTCCAGGGAGGAAATTTTGACTTTCTGTGTCTAAATCTCGCCTATGATAGAAGATATAGAATTCGGTGTTACATGTGTTCACAGCAATTATATTTTATTTTGGGGGGGGGGGGGGGAGAGAGAGAGCCTCACCCATCCAAAGGAGTCTTCTTCACATAGTCAGGGTAAGGGAATTCATTGCTGTTGGAGCTGCAGCTGTCGTCGTCTCGAGGAGCGTTCAGGCATTTCATCTCAGTTTTAAAACCACTCTGCTTGTCACAGGACATTTTAGAGCTATATGTACAAAAATCAAAACAAAGAAATTGTTACTGCGTGCTGCTTTTCTATGCCATTCTTTGTGCCCCTATGACAAATCCACCACACCCCTGCTTCTTATTCTCTGTAAAGGTGTGGGTTCACGTGGTTGTTAGCAGAAACAATAATTAAAGATAAGACTGGTCAAACAGGTATTCTAAGAAAGTCCCACACCCATCGATTTATCCTGTCTTGTAATACAGACCAAAATGACCACTTAGACTGTTAATTGCACTGTCCTAAATGTGTAAGATTGCTTTTAATAATGTTTAGTATCATATGTAGGCGCATCAAGATGTGCTTCCTATGTATTTCATAAGCAGGATGTTCCGATTACATGTTTTACTCCATCAACATGTGCTACCTGCGTTTTTTTTTTTTTTTAATAATGTATGATATTTGTACATGTTGTTGTACTCCCGTCAAGATGCGCTACCCATGCATTTTATGAAGGAAACATATTCAGATTGTTGTAAGACAGATGTGGCAGGCAAACTTGCGATTTGTGTTAGCAGCTGTTAAATACTACGGATTGTTTCAGTACCATCGATAGCCACCAAACTGTCAATTGCAATATTTCCTTTACGCAGTCTATGTAGGGTAGTACCGACCAACGGACAGAATAAACGAGGCATCAATATTGGACCGCGTGAGACCCTTTCAGGGAAGGGAAGGGAGGGGAGGGGCGGAGCGATGACGCAGCGAGTGGAAAAATACCGGCATCCTCTCAGCATCACCCGGTTCGGCTGAGGAAGAGATGCTGAAGGACAAAAAGAGCCAGAGGCTGATCTCAACATCACCCCTCAGAAGTGATTTGAAACGTATAACATTTTTCTTTTTTCAAATATTCTTAGAGAAAACGACAAAATTACATTATACGGCAAATTCAATTCAGTTTGTTCAATTTAATTTGTCATGACTTAGCAAGCTCATCCCTCCTACATGTCTGAGTGATCCATTCCTCTCCAGGCTGAGCAGCCAGATCCATTTAATAACACTATGTCCACAGCCAGCCCCGGCAGAAACAAAGACACGTGTGTTCCTTTTATGGGCATGGCTGGTCGTTTTGTTCCGCAACGGCTCGCGCTCTGACGTACGCCTAAAGTATGTTTCTACTTAAAACGGATCAAATCTCACACACCTCTCCAGCAAATGCATTAGCTCAATTATAAAGTCATATTTTGTGCCTCCAACTGCGATATTGCAACATCAGTGCGACAGACTCATCATTTATTTAAAAGGCTCATTTGGGCTTGATCTGGTAACAGATGACACATCGCGCTTTTTTTGTGTGAAAAAAAAATAGATTCAAATATTCAAGATGTCATATTTCTAAACCCTCCCTATGGGAATCAAAATCAATTATTTCAATAAATCAAAAGTTACATAAGGGAGTTTAGCACATATATAGAGTTTGATTCTTTCAGCTTCCTGCTGTTTGAATATCTGCGCTTCCTTCTTCTGGTAATTTTCCAGTCATTTACTGAGAAGATGCCGGCAGTCTTACCTTCCGAGAATTGAGAAAGAAGCTGAAAAATCCTTCCTTTTAGTAAAAAACAAGAGATTCCCAGATGATATCTTCAACCCCTAAAAAAAATCAGCTGATCCTTAAGATTATTTTCGTTATTTGTAAATAAATAGTAAAATGACTAATCAAAAAGACAATCTGAAAAAAAAACAAGACAACCAAAATAGTTCAAGTAATCAAAATGAAGACACTTGAACTATGAAGAACCAAAGTGAGCAGATAGGATAAATTTGGTTTGTAAAGAAATAAAGCTGAGTTATGCGGCTCGATGCGGTAGAAAACCCTGGTCTACTGGAGGAGGGGTTGGGACTCACCCTTTATTGCATCAGCTCAGATCCTCAGAAGCACAGAGGAGGAGTCAGGGGTGGAGACTGGATTTACGCACACACTGACGTGCTATTGTATACAAATAGAGCTGTCTGACCCAGAGAAGCTGTCCTAGGAAACCACAGGCATCCACCAAGGGTGGTCCTCTCAACGAAAGTCACTCCAATCTGAATAGGCCTGCTACCTTACAACAAACAACTATCCAATTCTTCAAAAGGACAGTTGTAGATGTGAAAAAAACTGCTCCTTAGTCTCTGCAGTATATTTGTAGATCTGTGTGCAATCAGAGAGGAGCAACAAGACATGGCACACACTATTTAAAAGATTTTTATGACGCAAATGCTTTTGCGCTCAATTGATAAAATTGATAAGAAGCAAATAATAACAAGTCTGTTATCAGTAATAACAATGGGACTTGGGTCACTCTTTCTTTAAAAATAAATCAATCAAAATTAGATTTGGGTGCACCAAAGTCTACTATTTACTAAATGTCACTGGATAGATGTGGTCCATATTTGGTATAAAATTATAGGGAAGGGAAGCTTGGTTATTAAAAGATGAATACTTTTGACTTCCCCCAGACTGTGTGTCTGATGAACACTTAAACAGTCCGAGACATTTTTACACAACAATTATTTCCCCTTTTATATATTTATACTTAAAATGTCTTCATTGAGAGCAAAGTGTAACCAAAGACAAATTCCTTGTTTGTATGGACAAACATGGTGATTAAAGTTGATTTTTTATTTTAATTCTGAAAAGTCCAGGGGCCACAAATGGCCCACAGGCCCCTGTCTTATGTTAGGGTCTTCATTGCCATAATGGCGCCTAGTGAAAATTTGTCAAAAAACCTAATGATGTAAAGCCTCTAATATTGGATTTCGTTTGTGTCTGTATACAAGACAAACACAAGAAGTTAGAGGGTGGCACGCCTGGGGAGAAAAGAAGCAAAAAAACGTAATTAACCTTCACATGTTGTGTTTTTTCATTTTGGAACTTCATCAGGCAACAAACTAGGCCGGTATAAATGCTGCCATTGCTTTCCAAGCTTCCTGCTATAACGGCAATAATGTTCAATTCAATTAATTTCATCAAAACATTTTTATCCCAAAAGAGAAATTAAGTGTTGTAGTAAATGAACTAAGTTTTTGTTACATTGGTGATGGCTGTTATCAGGAAGGATCTTATGTAGCGTTAAGTATTACAGTGGATCTGAAGAAGACTCATACCGAACCTGCTCAATTATTTTATTACATTTTTGTGAAGAGGATGCTAAACGTTGTCTATAATGTTCTTAAATTTATGAAGCATCTTCCTATGTACAATCATCTGCATAGACCCCAGCACAGTCTCCAGTTTAAATCTGTATAGAGGTTGGGTTGGCAACTCATGTCAGCACTTTTTGTTGACCTACTCTACAGTCCACATCCAATTGCTTCACCTTGGACTTCACTGTGAATTCTATGTAAAGAGATTGTTTTGTTACTTGAACCACACTGGTTAGGTTTATGCAGGAAACCTACACAGTCAAGAAAAGTAATATTCAAAAAGTGTCATTATATGAAAAATTAGGTTGAATTTAAAATGTGTTTTTGAAGAAACAGAGATTAAATATGTATTATATACCAGAAAAGCCAAACTATGCTGGCTTCAGTGTCAAACTTGCTGAATCTTAAGTAATAGGGTTTCAGTTAATTGTTTAGTTTTAATCTCGTTATAAATTGAACATGGTAACTTCTTATGGAGTAGATGTATTTGTTTAGATTTTTTAACCCAAAATAATTTATGTGACGAGTATCATCAACTTTGAAATTTTAATTTATTTACATTAATTATAGCGTGAGAACCATCAAAATGCATCTGCTTTAATCAGAAAGAAAGGCCAGAAAATTTTGGAAAGAAGAGGATCACATCATCAGCACATAAATATCTTATGTTCCAGTTCTATTTAGTTTGAGTTAGATTTATATTGTAGTACATTTATGAATCAAGATTTCAAAACTAATTTAGCAGAAGATACTAACTAGTACGCTAGTTGTTTTTAGCTGTTATCCTCTACATGTCATGTACTTAACTTTATTTGATAATCTGTGTTTGAAAATGTTTACAATCAGTACTATTTCCTTACAGCTAATTCAGTAGACTAGCTATTTATTATAGTTATTTTGTCTTTAATTAGCAAGACATGTTCCTCATAGTTAATTCAGTAGACAAACTAATTGGCAAGTGTAAAGTTTTTGTCTCCATTTGTGACACAATCCCTGAAATTATCATCCTTAAGGGCCCTGGAGCATTCTGCTTTGGTGAAATAGGAGGATCAAAATACCACACCCTGCCCTAATCTCCAAAGATAGCCCACAAAACCACTTGAAAGTTTTTGAAATGAAAGTGGACAGAGGGGACGGCTGTCAGTCCGGATCCAGGTGTGAGAGAGCCTTCAAAGTAGAACTCCCCGTCTGAACGCGATTACTCACATACAGTTTGAGCATATGTGAGCAGCGATCATCCTAATCCTCATTCATGTTGCTGGCTCCTCTGGTTGTGTCAACTTTTGTGTGTTTCTGTATGTGGGGAAAGGAAATCTTCCAGTGTTACATCTCCCAATGTATTATTAATGGCAGGAATTACAAAGGGAACAGTACACTTGTTGGCAGGGACTTCATGAACTGTTTGATGCCTCTCAGCTGATGCTTACTCCTGCTACTACTAATAGCATTTTTACTGTTGCACAAATGTCATCTATTCATAATAGTGTCATTGCCTATGTTTTTCTACCTCTGATCACTTGATCAATATTTAACATGACATGTACAACTAATACTCATAGAGATGAAGCTAATAATAGACCATTTACTACCACTAAAAACAATGTATTCCTCCACCTACTACAGTAGTAGCGCTGAATTAATGATTAATGCAAGTAAATGATCCAACCTAAACATCTGCGTCATACAGGAAGCAGATTTCATCAGACATGTAAACATAGATAAGAGTTGCACACAATGCACAAGGAAGTATGTTATGAAGCCAGTCATAAATCTTCTCTTTGACAGTTATAAACTGTAAATAAATGGATCTTTGTAGATGTGTTATGCAACATATTTATTAAGTCTTTAAACCCTGAAATGCTCTACAAAAGGGTAACGGACTTGTATTCATGCTGACTTTGTTGGTCATGTGAGTGTAGCTAAAAATTACCCACACCCCAAAGCTTTTGTTCATGATGCAACCAATTTGGGAAAGTTGATTTCAAGGGCAGGCCAACAACTTCATTTCATTATACTGGGAAAAACACACGTTACATGTAGATTTGTGCCGTCAGTCACACGACTATTTAATACTTTGGCATGCATTTAAAAATATAAGGCAAAGGTTGAGTCTGATCTGAACAATATTCAGTTAAAGGCTTATACCAGAACCAAAACAAAAAAACAAACACGAATTCAGGGAAGAATCATGACCTTAAATAAATGAATGAATTCAAAGACAATGTGTCATATTGTAAGAGATCACAGTAGAACAACTTATCTGTGGTTTGGGCAGCTGAACAGGTGAAAAAAGGGCACAGTGTGTGTCACTGTGATAAAAGCTGTTTCAGTACCTCCATTGTTGCTGTATTTCAGATTGACTCTCGTTGCTGCTACAAATCTAACAGCTGTAGTTGGTTTGAATAATGCTGACTTTGTCATGGGTGGCTCATAAGTACCAACAAGAGCCAGTTCTGAGAAGATTCAGGGAACAAAGCTTTCAGTGTTGTGGTTGTCTGGATCTGAGTTACTAGGAGGGAACAGTAGAAGTTACTTGCTTCTGCAAACAATGCTACTCATCAAAACGACATGGGTGTGTGCAGGCTCGAGGGAAACCTTTGAGGAATCTTGAAACGCCTATGTAAAACATTTAGTTATGCAGTGACAGGGGCATAGCAACAGATTATGGGTCCTATGTACAGGCTGTTGGTTAGCCTCCTTTCTCATTTTATCAATATCTCCCATGCTGATGTTTCTTATGGTAGAACACAAAGATAATAATTGTGAACTCTTTTTTACCCTAATTTCAAGACATTGCTTAATTGCCAGAATAATAGCATGTCCTGATTTCACAAAACTTGTTATTGCTTAAAATAAGTTGATAAATTTAACATGAGCACACCTGGTCACACATCCTCAGTCCTGTCCCCTGGACATAATAAGGGATCTGCTGCTGCTGCCTCCATTACAAAACTGAGGACCATGTGGTTCATGATTTAAAGCACTGCTAATGCTAATAAATAACAATTACAATTTGAAAGTGGAACTGAAAGGTTAAAACAGAAATTTTTGCCAGTGAATAATTTTTCTTTCCAATGTGGCACATGAGTCATGTTTTGTACGGCACCTCCTGGTAAACATCTTCCACTCTGTATTTCTCAGTCCAATGCCAGGTGGCTTTCTGATGCATTGCAATCATTTCGAATTTTTCTTTTCTAGCTAACACACTGAATGACGTCATTAAGTAATTAATATAAAACTGCCACTTTTCAAGATCAAATAGTTTCTAAAAGGCATTAAATCTGACTCAATTGCACCAATTGCATGTCATATTATGAGGGTCATTGAATAGTTAGACAAACATAGTTCTCATAAATTATTGTGTAAAAGTTTGTCATTTTCGCAATTTTAAAGTGATGGCTGATTATCTGGTTTTGACATTAGATATTTTGAGTTCTGTTGTATTCAGTTTTTCCGAACACACAATTACCTTTTCACAATTGTGAGATGACAAAGGATTCATCAGGGTTTCCGCGGGGCATTAAAAGTAATTAAATGAAATTTCTTAAAATTAAGGCCTTAATTGGCATTAAAAGTCATTAAATGTGATTATCTGTGGCATTAAAAATGCCTTATTTTTTTCTAAAAAAATACGGTCATAAAAACAGTTTCGTCAGATATATTATATCAGATATAACTGATTCCGCGTTGTGCGCGGAACTGCTTCCGGTTGATCTTAAAGCCATATGTTTTTACAATGTTCGGAAAAGGGACTCGAGAAAGAGCTAGAGAATGGGGAAAATGCTAATTTCAACAAAAGCGGATGGAAAACGAGGGATTCGGGACATGGCTGCAGCCTGTCGACGGTAAAGATGACGAAGGATTTTGCTTCATGTGTCGGTCCGCGAGTCATGTGTTTGAAAAAAAAATTAAGCTTTGCACAATGGGTGTCAATGCTTTACGGTCTCACATGAAGTCGGACAGTGTAGTCCAGGGTGTACGCGGGTATACGGCGTATACCCACTTATTTTTCAGTCAGCATTGCCTATATCTACTTCTGGAGCGATATTTGTGTATTTTGTTTGAGCGCGCAGTGAGGCAGGTATTCAGCGTTTCATCACGCGCGCTCAAAACTGATAAACTCTTTTCAATCCACTTTGCTCGCCTTCGGTTCCGTGTCTGCCCGTGACCTGCTGCTTCCACGCTCAACACCAGCTGTGCGCAGCTCGCTGGATTCTGCGCTTGTGACTTCAAAAACTGTCTTCAAAAAAACAAAAACTGTTCACCTCACCAGCCAATCACAGACAGGTTTCTTTCCATCCAATCAGAGTAGGGCAAATACTGCCTTCAGATGGATTAAATGAAAATGCTGCAGCTTTTGGCAGAAATTACTAAACATAACGGTGGGATTGAAGATAAAACAACAACCAATAAACAGTTTAATATTTTAGCCTAAAATATTTAGTTTAAAATAATTCCTTGAGTTACTAAGTGAGTCGTGAAAAATCTTTTTGTCTATTTTCTTTCCATCTTAATGTGATCATTATCATCATGATTGTCATCATTATTTAAAGAGCACTTTAACATGAGGTACAACAAAATAACATCTAATAAAATGACTTGAGTAAAGAATCAACAGTTTAAAACAACAATAATAATAAGCTGTTTAAATCCTTAAAAACAAACAGAAGTTCTTTAAACTGAACTCTAAGATAAACAGGCAACCAGTGAAGGGAGGCCAGGATCGGGTAATGTGCTTTATTTTATGTTTTTCCATTAAAAGGTGTGCAGCAGCATTTGAACCAGCTGCAGACATTTGAGTGAGGACTGACCGATTCAGTGATAAAGAGAATTACACAAATCCAGCCATGATGAAATGGAGGCTTAGAGTAGTGTTTCCATGTTTTTGCCTTGAAAGAATAGGTTTTACCTTTGCTTTGTTCCTTAAATGATAAAAACGACTTAACTGAGGTCCCTTTTTGACTGTGAAGTTTAAAATCACCGTCCATTTTAAAATCGAGGGGCTAAACATTCATTGTCAGGGTGTCTAAATCAACAGGATCAACAGTTCTTTGGATGTTTCAACTGGTATATTTGACAATTCCTCATTTGCAAAGACAAAGAGATTTGAGTTTTGATGTTCTCCTCGTTATTAACTTTATCTCTTTTTTTAGATTATCTTTCTCATTCAATTTAGGACTTTCCATAAGCCTTATCATCTACCTCTATATTGAAAAACCTACAGTAAAGTAATGAAATGTTGATTCTGGATGTAGTGTAGGAATTCCTTCAATATAAACCAAAGAAAATTTTACATTACCTGCCAGAAGCTAGATAAAATCTTTGAAAAAGAGACAACAGTATTTTCATACCTCACGTAGTAGCTCAAGGAAATATTGTAATCTAAATGTTTTAGGCTAAATATTTTAGGCTAAAATGAGTAAACCCTAGTGATGGATTTTTGATTAAACTGAATAGAGAAGTGTTACATGTCATTGTTTCTAAAACAGCATTTTTCTGAGCTGTGTCTAAAAGGGCAAACATTGAGAGTATACCCACTTCTCCAGGGACCACTACACCACTGCAGACAGCCACAGATAAGCTGCAAGGGGCAGACAACAGCTAACAATGTTAGCAAGCTCTACCGCCACTAACGTAGGGAAATCAGTCTTCGAACAACATTTGGATCCAATGCAACACTGCATGAGGAAGTGCTCTGGTGTCTGAACACAGCCATCAACAAGTACTATATATATATATATATATATATATATATATATATATATATATATATATATATATATATATATATATATATATATATATATATGGGTACTTGTTGATGGCATTAAATGTATTTCTACGAGCATTAAAACAGCATTAAAAAGCATTAAAGTAGGGTTGCTCGTTCCTGTATAAACCCTGTTCATAAATACAGAATTTCTCATGATTAATGATTGGCAGAGTTGAGCTTTTTACTGCAGGGTTGACATCAAATAACAGGTAGTAATGTATTGGGTGAGGTAATTGTCGTCAACTGACTTACATTTATGAAATTCCTCTTATGAACATAGTTTTTATTGATAGTAACTTTTCCTCACAGTAATATCTTTGAATGATTTTATGATAGCTATCAACCTATCTTGTCAAGCTAAAACAACAAGACATTCACTTCAAAACTACTGCTGCCGATCTTATCTTGAGGCATCCGTCATTATTGTCCATGCAAAATCCTGTTTCTCGACCCCTTCATTCACCTAAAGATGACTTGGCTCCCAAACAGAGGAAATGATGCAAGAATTAGGCGGTCTTTTCAAATGTCAGAAACAGAAACTAAAACAACACTCTTGAAAAACCCAGCTCAGTGAATGTGAATGAAGAGTAGTTCAGCTTTTTTGTTTATAATGTTAAAATATTCTTATTGGCAAGTGGCAATAACCCAAACCTGCTCCTTTTCTTGTTTTTAAGGACTTCTAAATGATCTATTCATATGATACAAGTCCTAGGCAATTAAGATGAACTTTGACTTGAATAAGTTACAAAGAAAGAGTTATATTTATCTGCCTCTAAGTTCACATGTTTGAGCAAAACTGTAAAAGGAAACCAAGAAACATTTGTCAAGCGGCATTTTTTCTCCACAATGGGACCATTTTCATGTTATAGCATAAAAACCCCTGTCACAAAAGTTCTAAACATGGCTCAGTTCTAAGTGTCCCAGTTAACTAAGACAATAAAAGTGCAAATCTGGCCTCCCTTTTAAGGAATGCAGCGGGCCTGCTTCAGATCTACCGCAACAATATTTTAGAAGGGTTAATTTTTTTCCTTCAGTCTGTAAGTATGTCATAGATGTGTGCAACCTTTGTTAATAAAACGTGAAAGCATATAACAGTTTTCTTGAAATCATTGGCCCTTGAATTTTGATACATCACAAACAAAGCTTCAATCTACCTTACTGGGATAATATGTGATAGAATGACACAAAGTAGTGTATAGGTGTGTAATGAAAGGAAAGTCATTCATGTTTTTTTTAGTTTTTTTTTTACAATGCTTTATGAATTAAAACCTGAAAAGTATGCCAGACACGTTGTATAACCTTTACCAATTAAAGATTTATCTTCAAGTATTATGGGGTGTCCCTCTTTCAACTTTACTCATCTAGAGACTCATCCTTCTTTCCATTATCAGATGGTGATTCCAAGCTGTCATATCTCCAGACCTTTTTGACCCAAACGCAGAATCAAACCAGAACTCAGAAAGTTAGAAAGAAAAAGTTTACAGTAGAAGGTAATACTCTACATGACATTTGTCCATATAGTCAGCAGTTACCTATGAATAAAAACTATTTTTCTTCAGGGAGGTACAGGCTTTCATCGTCTTGTAACGCTTGCCCAAAGGCATCTGTCTAAACAGATGATGAGCTGGGTGGGAGGAGTCTTTGAGGATGTTTTGTTGCTCTTCTGGTACGTCTGTAATAGGCTATCTCCCCCAGGGAGGACAGAGGGCATCTGGTGATCCTTTGTGTTGTATTGGTGAACATGTGCAAGGCCGTTTTATCTGCTGCTCTGCTCCCAGTATACCACACCGACATGCGGTGAATTATAACACTCTTGATAGCGGCATGATAGAAGGACACAAGCAGCAGTCGGTTTTGTGGTGTTAAGAAGCAGGTTGTTGGCTGAACACCCCTCTGTCAGCAGCTGCCCTTCCTATCTGTAGCCAGCCTCCACCCCCTCTGTGATAAGGCCTCCAGGGTAGTACTGTCTAACATGATTCTAGAGTTGGATGGATGGCTGGACATACAGTAAATTGTGTACAAGGTAAACAGAAGAAGACTCAATATGCAACCTTGAGGGGAGCTGATGCTCAGAGATAGGGAGGAGGATAGGTGGCAGCCTAACCTTACTGACTGGAGTTTGTTGGTGAGGAACTTTTTGATCGAAGTGCAGGTCAAGGTGAAGAGGTGCAGATCCAGTAGTTTGGTGACGTGAATGTCTGGAATGGTGATTTGCAGACAGAGCTAAAGTCTATGAACAGAAGTCTGACATAGTTTCCTGGATGTTCCAAGTGTTTCGGTGAAGTGTAGAAAGCAATACTGATGGTGTTCTTTGTGGAGCGGATTTTTCCTATAGGCGAACTAATTGGGATCTAAAGTGGGGGTGGGGAGGACCTTGATAAAATAAGCAAGCAGCCTGTCAAAGAACCTTCTCACCAGTGGCATGAGACAATAGGCCTGTAGTTATAGAGACTGCTGCTTCCAAGTCTCTGGGAAGCAGAAATTATGATGGTAGATGGTAGGAACCACAATCTAGTGTTTTTGTGGATAATCTTGGTTTTCTTTGTTATTTTAACACTACTCATATCCAGAGAGCCAGTGCGCGTTCAATGAGAATGTAGTGAAGTGTGATCCCCAACGCCAGGGACGTGCAGAGGGGGGGGCGGAGGGGGCTTGAGCACCTGCCCCTTTGCCCCCTGGTGCCCAAAGTGCCCTTTTGTCAGTGTTTTTTTTTTTTTTTTTTTTTTTTTATTTATTTATTTATTTATTATTATTTATGTGTGTGTGTTTGTTGGTGTGTGTGTGTGTGCATGATGCATGTCCAAAATAATAATAATTTAGATCTACCCTGGCTGGTTACATGATCCACATAACGTGCCCTCACTCTGCCCTACTTTTCCTCTCGCAGCTCCCTTCTCCACTGCCTCGCGCTGCCTGGTCTGTCCTGCCCCTTTAAATCTGCAGCACACTTGACTGTGCTCTGTGCTGTTTAACTCCACTGTCATTGGTTATACTGCTTTAAATCCCGCCTTCACTCTTTCTGATTGGCTGTTTTCTAGTGTGTCTGTGTGGGTGCTTGCTTGGAGCGGAGATTTCAGTTTTGATTCATACAGGGATACCGCGGCCGGTTACCACAATCAATACTAGGCTACGAAACTAGTCCCATTTAAGAAACTAAATATTATCTGCAGTAAAATAGGTGAAAGCTGCTGAGTGCAGTTCTGTAAAGAAGCAGGCGGGAGAGTTTTGATTTATGGAACTTGTAAGTAACCAACATTAGCATCTCAAAATAGCATCTAATTCTGAAGTAGAATGCATTTATCAACAGAAACCTAATATGTTTTCTAAAACTAAATATTCTGTGCCAGGCAGGAGTTCTGAAGACTGCTGGAAAGATGGAAAAGCAAAGACTGTAAGCTTAGACTATTAAAAATTCAGATTCTTAGCCACAGCTGCCTGAAAAAGAAAAGGTGAGGGTTTCCCTTTTACCAATATTTCGTTGTCATTATTGCTTTCATTTTTTGTTGACCCTTTGATGCAGTTCAGGTATAAATAGCAGGTGATATTTCTTTTACATGATATACAACACAACAAGACTATATGCTGCCTAAACAACTGCTATATTTTGTTTAGACTTTTGCTTATTTATAATAGCATAATTAGGATTTCACAAAATGATAGTGCTATTTATTTCTCTATTTTTACTTCTAGAATTAGAATTACGACAAATAATTATCGTACAAAGCTTTCCACACTGTCCATTAGTAAATTAATACAAACCAGGGTCAGAGCTAGACATTCTTATCATCAGGGGCTTAGCCCAAAAAATATTACTTCATTACGAGGGTAATTTGGTACACCAAAAAAGTAAAAATGATTTAATCTGTTGATGTTGTCGTAAAATGTATTTAATATAGGCCTTAACATATCTTAACGTTTAATCTGCTGTTCTTTAATAGTCTTACTAGTATATACCAATAGTATGTTGTTCTCATTTGAGTGATGAAATGGACAACCACTCATGTAACAGATCAGTTTTAGTGTCACTAATCTTACTCAAAGTACTGTATTGGGTCCTCCATGCTCCTTATGTATAAAGGTTTACTGCACATTTAAACATTGAAATCTCACTATTGTTAGGGAAATAATTAGTTGTCTCAGAGGATGTATGTAAGGAGAAGCTGTTGTCTACACTTCAGATATATGATGTAAGAAATGTGTTTGGAATGTTAAGATAAATTACATAAAATGGGCTAAGGAGAACATCTACAACCCAGTTGTACATTTGTTGAAGTTTGAATTTAGTATTTGAAATGCTGTCAGTGTCAGTGATGCTTCTACTTCCAGTGCAGAGTAAATACAGTACATGTATTTGCAGTCCCTTGAATGTATAATTTTGCTGTTTTATGATGCAGACAGAGTATCTTAGATTAAAAAAAAAGGGTGGGGTTTATCTCTCCACATTTCCATATCTTCAAAAGAAAATAGAGGATATATCTAGATAACAGACATATTTTGAATATATTTGGTTTAATTGATAAGTTTTTACCATCTGTCTCTGTTGCTGGTAAGTTCAAATGCAAACTTTTTCAAAGTGGGAAAAAAGCCCCAATTCAACGTTCATCAGATCGGAAGCTGCTTTATAATTTATAATAATAATTGAACTTTATTGATCTCACAATGGAGAAATTCACTTATGCATCTTTACCCATCCCCTGGGGGAGCACTGGGCTGCCACTGTGCGGTAACCTGACTCACGGCAGATGTATGTCGCTCCGCGTAGCTTCACTCACATATGTGAGTGAACTCACGTAGATCTGGCGTGAATCAGGTTACCTGTGCGGTGCCAGGGGAGCAATGGGGGGTTAAGGGTCTTGCTCAGGGACCCAGAGTGGTAGTCTGTGGGAGTTGAACTCAGAACCTCTGGGACCCAAGCTCAATGCTCTAACCACTAGGCCACCAGATTAACAAAAAGCATCTAGTGTGTGTCGTGCTTATAAAATTTGTATAAATGTAGCAAGAAATACTGCTTTTTTCTTTAGACAGAAGAAACGCGTCCTGACGCTCAAGTCAAGCATAAAGAAATAGGAGCATGCATACTGCGTAGGACCAATGATGTCAGACCAATGAAGTGTCCCTAGGTTTAAATTAAACCTACACCCTTGATTCCATGTTACATTCTTCATAGTATAGGTTGGTACATTTCAGCCGGATGTATAGCAAGGTATGTTTCTGTATCGTGTTTTAAATCCGTGGCCCATGTGCCCTCTTTTAACTTTGAGCACCTGCCCCTCCAACGGTCTCTGCACGTCCCTGCCCAACGCCATTCGGTGTTGCAACAGGAGGAAATGTGAGATCTTTGCCCAATAAGATAGATGAGTTGACGGCCCTTACCAGGCATCACAAGGACTATCTTGAGAGCAGTTTTGATTCTGCTAACAGAAATAACTAAATGCGCTTGCTAAGAGAGGAGGGGGTTTGGTTTAAGACGAAAGATGCTGTAACTCTAGGCACTTAACTTTCGAAGAGATATATGACCTATCACAGGATCTTGGCTGTATTATCAGTGTATACCCCCCCCCCCCCCCCCACCTCCTCCTTAGCTAATGCTGAAACAGTCTGCATTGCCGACCATGCTGTCAGCAGCAGTCTCCAAACAAACCAGGCCCAGGACTTTCTTCTGATCTCGGTTGATATTAACCTTGTCTCCCTGTCTTCTACCCTACCTACCTTTATCCAATATGTTACCAGCAACACCAGAGAAATTAAAGCACAGCGCATCTCCTCTCCCTCCTATGGAGGGTTCTGATTCCAACCTGGTTCCTCTTCAGCCTGTGTACAAACCTCTTGGATACAGAGAACCAGCTGTGACGCACCACTGAGGAGAAACTCTGAGGGGCTGCTTCAACTTCACTCTTTGGGAAGAGCTCTGTGCTACTCATGGTGGGGAGTTGGGGCATTGACTTCGTCCTATGCATTTAACTGCATCCAGCCGGGCCTTCTGAGGGACAAGATGGAGCTGTGAGGAGTGTACCACCACCTGTCTCATTGACCACCACTGGCCACCCACAGAATGTGAGGAAATGGGGTTGTCTCTTTGACTGGCTGGTTTGTAGTATTGGGACCCCGCAGGGAGCTGTGCTGGCATCTGTCCTGTTCCCCCTCTACACAACAAACCTCTCCATTAACTCCCCAGGTTGCCTGAAGTTCTCAAACTACTCTGCCATAGTGGGCCTCATCATAGGTGAGGATGACTGGGAGTACAAACAGTGGACTCATGACTTTGCGGACCATTGCCAGAGAAACCATCTCCAGGTCAATGCAGGGACATCTGGTGGTGGATCTTTGCAGGCATATTGATAACATAGAAACAGAAGCATTTTATTTTAATAAAGTCAAATATTTTCAAACTAAATGATGAATTTCCTTTTAGTTAATTTCATATTGGTTTGGTTATATTATGATGTGTTTATTGCATTAATACAATATAAGGTTGTTATTGTTAAAGTTAATAATTGATTCTATACAATTGATTAAAAATTATCTTTTTTTTTATTTTTATAGGTGTCAATATTTTGATTATGTGAATAATTTTATTTTTTCAACTTCTTGACCTTAGCTTAGGTATGAAACTAGGGCTCACTGATCAAATAACAGAACTAACCTTTCAATGGTTTTTAGGCAAAATGTTAATAATGTGGCGTATATTCTAGTTGCCTCATATTCTACTGAGAGTAAATAAAATTTTTACGAGCCCTTATTTAACCTCTACAACACAATTAGCATTATATGAAACTTAGATTTTGCTCCTAAACTGGGAAAACCATTTTGAACATTTAGATGATAATGGTAAGAAAAAACTTAGAGTGAAAATATTTACATTACAATGTGATGAAACAGGTTGATAAAAGGTTAAGTATGATACAGAAAAAAAATCATGTAAAACTAAAGGTTTCTTTAATTTTTACTTTTAAGTAGAAGTTGTAGGTGATGAATGATCAATTTTACTATTTGGGTTTCAGACAAATGTAACACAAAACAGGAGTCACCATAGTCCTCTTCCTTAATCATCCTAGCACTCATCAGCATTGCTCTGTGTTGTTTGAAGCC
Source organism: Fundulus diaphanus (assembly GCA_037039145.1). Taxonomy (NCBI): domain Eukaryota; kingdom Metazoa; phylum Chordata; class Actinopteri; order Cyprinodontiformes; family Fundulidae; genus Fundulus; species Fundulus diaphanus. The sequence goes on from CM073144.1 coordinate 33,373,106, forward strand.
ATTACATTCAGTCTGTCTTTCCCTGTTGATGCTGCTAGCAGTCAATTTCTTAAGGTGAAAACAAAATTTATGATTTTGAAAGCCTTTGCTTCTCTTTTGTAAAATCCGTAAAAATCCACAATATTGTGATGTCAAATGATAGAGCTCAGTGAGGCTAACTGACCTTTTCTTTTTTTTACACAGTTTGAACAACTTGTAATACAGTCTAATTAGTTATGGCCTTCAGCCACAGAGTGTACCCGATTACCCCAGGGCTAATCAGCTCCTTGGCAGCCCTCCATGTTCTTATGTAAGTTCATCACCCACTGACCAGATGAATAGCTCCCAGCACATTACATTTAACCCTCCCAGTCTCCCACCAAGCCCCCTCCTGGGTCCAGGTTGGATCCCAAACAATGCTCCTGCCCTCTCAGGGGTTTATTTATTAACTTTTTCATATTAACTCTCTTCAGTTTAGAGGTTTTGTTGCTCCTCACCTGATCCCCACTGCGTGTTCTTGGAACAGTCATCCACGGTGGAGGATCTTCATTACAATGTAGACAGGCATCTTTTTTTGTTTCCAAGAAAGAGATATCCTGACAAGCAGAGCTTTATTTGGAAAACAGAGGTCAATGGGTTCTTGTTCCCTTTTGTTAGTGTGAACCAAACGTTAATGTGAAGATTTGGTTGAGTCTGTCACATGGGTGGTAACTGGGTTATTTCCATGAGAAGAGTACAGAAGGGGATAAGCAGAGCTGCAGATGCTGGCAACAATATGATTTTGCCATTTTCTTTGAGAAACCAAAAACTTTATAGTTATTAAAAATATGTGATTTTGCCAAAATATACTCCCACATATATTATATAGCTGTTTCTGGACATGTCTCTGCACATATATGTCATTCCTATATTATAGGGCCAACGGGTGTGTCAAAACAAGTCCTGTTTGACGCTGCCAACACAAAGGATGGTTATGGCCATCAGACTGTAAAGAAAACAATTGGCTGAAGAGGAAATGAGTTATCCTTTGGGAACCTTGTCATGTCATTTAAACACATACACAAATGATCACACAATGGCAATGCTGATCCTGATCGGACACGAGTACCCCAAGGGGATCAGGGTTACTACGTAAACAGTGTTAGCTAAACACGACCTGCTAACACAGTGGAAAATCCTTCAGAGTCCAAATGCCATCCCATCTCTACAGCTTGCTCTTTGTGGTCGAATTATTGTTTTATTGTTCCAGGTTCCCAAGCAAGTTCTAACCAATTTTTGGATTCAATTTGGCCTACATTTTCATGTACGTAATGCAATTACAAAAAATGGGAGAGAAACCAGATTAAAGGGTGTTTTTGAGCATGGCAGCCACATTGGATATTGAACTTCGAAGTTTCAGGGTGCGTTTTTATGTAAAGTTAAATGGGAATTCTGGCAATCCAATTTCTAATTGGAAACATTCAGTAGGTCTAAGAGCACCATGAGACGTCATCTTTAAAACTTTGATAATTAGCTGTTGTATTAGCATTGTATACTCATAGTTGATCACTAATGGAGGTTGGACAGTACAATGTGTGTTTATGGTTTAGCAAGATAGAGTCAGAAGTGGAGATAAACAATAATCACCTTTCCTGTGGTAGTCATTTTAAAGCTGGGGAGTAACTTTTAATTTTCAAGTTGGAATTCCAACTTCCAGATGTGTTCTTTCTTCTTATCTTGGAACTAGTTAATGCAAACTCCTGAGCACAAATAGAATATCAGTTGACAAAGGAAGGGAAGCCTTTTTTTTCCTGCTTTTAGATTTAAGATGTCAAACTCCTTTCAAGTCTTCCTGCCTGTGTCTTTTAAAGCGGGTTTCTGCACTGAGTTGTATTTGAAGGAAACCAATCATTTCGTTTTGAAATCCAAAGACAAATTTCAAACAGGTAAGTGGTACAAAGGTCAGAGTGCCCAAGCAATCTGTTTGAACCATTGGACAAAACCCCAGTGTGACTTTATGAATAAGTTATTAAATTCGGTTTCATAAAGCCTAGATGTACCAGAGCATCCCTTGATTTAGGAGCATTACCTTGGTAATCCTCTTAGTGGTGGGAAAGTGGTTTAATGCGCCCAATCTTTATGACAGCCACACAAATGGGGGGATCACGTTAGTCTTAGGGGCCCAGGGGTGGGGGCTTGCCCACTTTCTGAAAACTTTCCACCCAGGATGGCTCTCCGGTCAGCCATGTGAACCCGCTGACTCTCTGATCGCCTCCATCATGGAGAGAGCGAGAATACGTGAGGCAGATAGATGAAGGGGCAATGTGACAGAGGTCAACCTTCAACTAACCGAAGAATAAAATCTATTCTATAACTGTTTTTTTAACACCTCGAATGGTACAGTCTTATCAATCACTTAAAGTTGAACTTTAATCTTTAGCCACAAATGCTAAGCTCCCATTAGTACTTTAGTTAAGAAGCATAATTCGAATAATTATTCAAAGGTGCTAAACATTCTCAAAAATTCAACTCTTGGTACTTTAGCAGCGCCCAAATGTCAGTAAATGTCAAAAAGTCTAAATCGAAGTAAAAACAATCAGGTCATTGTAATCCACTTTATCCAGAAGTTGTGTCTTTCTTACATGTAATCTAATAGGATACATAAACGTGCTTTTGTGTTGGACAGATGTAAGAGGTGAGAACTAATTTATCCCAGATTCCTGCTGCTTGGCTTTGAGGTGCTATACGTGTGTTTAAGTTTCTGAATGCGATCATGTAGTTCTTTAAACATGAAGCCAGTCTCAACATTTCACTTTTAACCAGTGAAAATGGGAAAAAGAAACAAAGGAAACACAGAGGTGACTTGGTTCACACTGCACTATAACATCAGGGCACTGTGTGGGCAAAGGAGTTAGGGCAGTCACTTTATTGACTATTATTTAGACAGAAGCTTTCACACACTTTCATCAGTTACTATTTACCACGGCGTGAATCAATTAATTACATGGCAGAAACGCAATCCCTTTAGACATCTAGATTTGGTCAAGACGACTTGCTGAAGTTCATCTGACTATCAGAATGGGGAAGAAGGGCAATTTAAGTGGCCTTGAATGTGACATGGTTGTTGCCACCTGACAGGCTGTTCTGAATATTACTGAAGCTGGTGATCTGCTGGGATTTTAGCTCACAGGCGTCTCTCGTTTACACAGATTTCCACAGAAAGAGCTGAAAAGATATCTGGAGACTGATAGTTGTGCAGGTGAAAAAGCCTTGTTGATGTCTGATCTCAGAGGAGAAACCCGTTACAACCAAGTTATGTGGAATTTTATTTTTCAATGCAAAACATGGTGAACCTTACAGAAGATGGGCTACAATAGCTCTCCATGTGCCACAACTTTCAGCATAGAACAGGAAACTGAAGCAGTGGCTCACTAAAAGTGGACAACAAGAGAATGCAAAAACATTACCTGGTCTGATTGTTGTGACTGGGCATGACTGCCGTCTTCAACCACTGCCACTCCTCCAGTGCTGGGATGACAGATTATTGGAAGTGTCTAGTGAGTAGATACCCATTGTTTTTGCTTTCTTTATAAGTAAAAGTCAGGATGGGATGACAAAAAATATCCACATCTTTGATGTTCCCTTGGAGCCCCATCAAATCCCTCATCTTCAAATGGAAAGTACCATAACAAACCTACTAAGAGAGGACTGCTCACCAGAACTCACAGACCAGGCCAAGAGAGCTGCAGTGCTCCACAGCAGAGACTGGAGGATCTGTCCAGAGGACTACAATAAGCCGTACGCTCCATAGAGCTGGGCTTTAAGAGTGGCCAGAAAAAAGCCATTACTTAATGGTAAAAAATAAGCTGGCCAATAAGCACGTGGGAAACTGCTCAAATGTATGGAGGAAGGAGCTTTGGTCAGATGAGATTAGAATCAAATTTATCAGCGACCAAAGGGAACTGTCTTTGCAGACCCAACATATCCCATCAGCCCAAGAACACCATTCCCACAGTGAAACACGGTGATGACAGCAGCATGCTGTGAGGATGTTTTTTAACTGTGAAACTGTCAAGGGAAATATGGGTTTACCGTTATGCACACCAAACATTTCTCCTATTTTGTCCTGTTTGTTATTTGCGTCACAATGAAAAATAATAACAAATCTCCAAAGTTGTGGGGATGTCCTTTAAATGTAATGGTGCAAACCTCTACACAAAACCCTTTTTTATTTCCAGATTGTGAGGCAACAAAACATGACAAATGCACAAGGGGTTGAATACTTTTGACTGTATGTTAAGCAGAAGGAGGGAGTCAGAGGAATAGTAAGCACCAGAGCTACCCTCAAGGAGGTAACAACAAAGAGCCTAGAGTACAAAGACAGTCACGATTGGTGAACTGTTGAATGAATGTCTAAGGCAGCAGGAACCTTAGGTGAAAGAGAAGGGCTCTAAAGAACTTTAATTGAACTGATAAAACGCTGTATCTGTCTGATATCAAGGAAGTACAATCAATTTAAAGCACTTAGCACAAACTCAACAGAGGCCAGGGTCTACCCTACCGGACAGAATCCCAGGCTGTGCAAAGATACCCCTGATACAGTCCAGCACATAACAGCCATGTAAAATCCAAAGCATACATGGGTCACCGTATTCAAGTAGCTTGGAAAGGGTACAGGTGTCAGGTATGGGTAGGTAGTCCCACAGTCAAAGTGGGAAGCTCCACCAAGGATGGGTGAAATGGTTGGACTAAAGTCAAACTTTTAAATTCAGACTAATAAACATGTGATCAGTCTGTGGCTAATGTACTGGATATTATGACAGGGGACAAAGGGGAAAAGACGGCAGTAGTGATGGGCATGAAAGCATCATCACAAAGAAGGAACATGAGAAGCTTGAGAAATACCAAGGATGGAAGTTATAGAAAGTGAACACCCCAGGGAGTCCACCATTTGATAACTGATTTCTAAACTTTTATTTATTTAAACACCATGTTCCATTCACTACCAGAGCTTGTGCAGTACTGTTGTTGAGGATGGATTTAAAGACAATATAGTATAACATGCTAAATCCACTTTTTATCCGTTAAATACATTTTGATGTATACTTGGAGTCTCTAGGAGTGCAGAAAGTTGATTTTAGTCTGTGTAGGTGCAGAGCTGCTAAACAAGGTCATGGACTTTTAACTAACCAATTAGATGCATCCAGCATATCTTTATTTTTTGCAGCAATTTTGTAGTCTAAGATGAAGGACGCCAAATGTTTTGTTCTGTGACGTTATCAAAACTAAGGTTTTCCCACCTGTAGTACATCATGTTACATCACTGCGAGCTTTTTGGAAAAGTAAATAAATCCTCAGAGTGGAGGTAGCTAATAAGCCAGTCAGACGTACACTACATCAGTCTGCCCTATGAATACCCCTGGCTTAATGTTTGAGGTTGTTGCACAACTTTAGTCTGATGCATAATCTAAGGCAGATGTCTTCAACCCTGGTCCTCAGGACCCACTCTCCTGTGTATTTTAGGTGTTTCCCTGCCTCCACATACCTGACCTAAATAAATGGATGATTAACAGGCCTCCGCAACCCTTGATGGCTGTTGAGGAGGTCATGCAATAATTTGATTCAGGTGTGGTGGAGCAGTGACAAAACTAAAACATGCAGCACAGTAGATCCTGAGGACCAGGGTTGAAGACCCCTGCTCCAAGGGTTTATTTCATTCTTGATGGAGCTAGGGCTCACTGATGATTAGCAGCTGATCTGGTGGATTGACACCACCGACACGCTCAACAGCGCTAGATCTACGCAGCAACATGGAGATTGTTTGGTTGAACAGAGAAACATCAAAGTCATCTATATATATTTTTTTAAATTGTAGACAGTTAATATCTGCTAACAAAGCATTCTATACCACTGATATGAACATCTTCATATCAGCGGTATAGTGGTACATTGCATGTCTGTTAGGAGTATGAAAATGCTGCTGAACAGTCAAAAGACATCTTGAAATCTTCCTTTAAAACATGCACCAATTTAGTTCATGGATATATTATTTTTTATGTGGGGGGGGATCAAAACCTGATCAGAGCCTTGCAGCTTCCTGTATGTCTCTTTTTGGCAAGATCTGCTCAGCACAGGACATGCAACCCAAAAATGACTGTTTCACGATTCTAAACTACGGTTGACAGGAAGCAAACAACTTTCTGGAGCGAGAAAGAGGCGTGGGCTACCTGTGAACGATCTAAATACTATATGCAGGGTTGGCCAATCTGTCAAAGCAAGCTGGACTGCATGTTATGTTTTTAATAGGTTTTGCAGGTTTTTCAGAAGGGAAATGCATTACTAATTAGTTCCCACCAGAAAACCGGTTCAGCAAGGTATTTTAGGGCTGTTCTGATCACATGACTGCAAATAGGATTTAACATAAAGTCCTTACCCATAATTGTAAAATACATACCAAAGCCACAGAGAGGATAAGTCCTGTACTGATTAAAATATATTTAGGAAAGACATTCATTTTGTAAGAATTTGCGTTTCTTGATTAAGCCAAGCTTCTTAGCGGATGTCTGCAAAGGGAACTGCAGAACAAACTTGATCTTAGCAGAACCGGTGACCAAATAGGTGTCACAATTTTAGTGCAACAAATCTATTCTTAGAAGTGCCATTCTTCCCGTGTCTTTTCGGTTTAATCGTGCATGTATGTTACTATGAGTGCAGGTATTTGACAGAGCGGTGCGACAGAGCATACATGATGAATAGATTTGCCATGTGCACGCTAACCTGGACACTTTCATCGCCAGGCCCGGTTGTGTTGACCGAGCACACACTTGTAAAGTTTAACCACCAGGCTCTGGAATATAGTTATGTAATGCAAATGTTTTTCCATGCAAACACAGAAAGGTTTCATCTCCCAAAAACAAAAGAAAGGCAAATACAAACACAGCTAAAAGAGGAAACGCTATCACAGTTTGTATAAGCAGCAGTTACTATGGTAAAGTTCAAGGACTGCAGTCACAGGGAAGATCAGCATATTCCCTTTGATGGTCCTGTGTGTTTATCTTTTCTCAACTTAGGTGACCTGATTTCAACCAGAAGTAAAAGAACGGAGCTATGTGGCCTACCTTAGATCCCAGCCCTCAAGTGGGACCTGAGGAACTTCACAAACTCAGAAAACAGAATCACAAATGTTCCTGTTCATTTGCGGAGATATCGAGTATTTATAGCAACCGAAGGAAGCAAGCTACAGTGACTTGTAAGATTATTCATAATTGAAAGTTTTCACGTTTTGTGTGCAGTCGAAGATTAACCTTACATGCCAACCCCCATGGGGATACATGGTGGTGGCAGCATGATGCTGTGGATATGCTTTTCTTCAGCAGGTGTAGAGAAACTGGTGGGAAGATGCATGGTGCTAAACCCAGGGCAAAGGTGGAAGACGATTGAGGTGGGGGTGGAGGTTCAACTCCAAACCTACAGCTGGAGCTAGAACAGGAAGGGTTAAATCACATCATATCATGTCTTAAAATGGCCTAGTCAAAGTCAAGATCCAAATCTATTTAAGGATATGCTGCAAAAACATTAATTTTGATGTTTACAGAGGCTCCCCAACCAATCTGGTTAAGATGGATCCTTTTAGGACAGAACTGACTGAAGTGTACCTCTCTCAACTTGATAGAGACATACCCCAAAAGACTTGGAGCTGTACTTACAGCAGCAAAGCATTGATTCAAGGGGACTATATACAAATACAGGCTGCCCTTTTAAGGTACTATTTGTTTCAAGTCATAAAATCTATATTGCACCTCTGTTAGATGAGAAGTTGAACAGAACTGCAATGCATTAATCTGTTAGGCTGGTGGAGGATCTCAGGCTCCAGAACAAGTGGAGGAAGCTGAAGTTTTGTTATCTACTTTATCCCTGACCTGGTCTGGCCTTCTGAACTTTTCATGGCGCCTTGCAAAAGGATTATGAAAATGGAACTTTTTTCAAACTTTAAAATCTCTGGACCAAAATCCACAGTTTATTTTATTAGTGGTTCTTTTGTGGCAAACTAAAATATTGTAGTGCAGATGGAACCAAAGTGTTGCTTTGTATTTTAAGAAGGATGATGGGCCCTGTTAGATTGCCGGCACAAGTAGCAATTTTTGGTTTTTGTCAAATTTGACCAGAGCATTGCTACCCCTGCATGGCTTGGTGCTACTTATTGATATATTTGCTTTGTCACTCTTCCATAAAGGCCAGATTTGAGGAGTGTGTGACCAATAGTTTTCTATTCTCCTACCTGAGCTGTGGATCACTGGAGCTCCTCCAGTGTTACAGTGGGCCTCTTGATTAATGATCAAGTCAGTTTAGGTGGATGAGTTATGAACTGGGTACATCACTCTTGAAGGTAGTTGAATGAAATCGATTTTCAATGAACCCTTATGTTAGATCCTTGCGGATAAAGGAGAATCAAATTTCTTTTATAACAATTTGCAATGAAATTTTATGGATTACTTTTATCAGAAGTGAACAGTATCTGCGAGCTCTATGATCAGGCTGAACTAAAATCAGCTTCCAGGAACAAAAATGTAACATGGGTCTATTGGTTTAAGCATTCCTTTGCACACATAAACGGCATTCATAGAACATTCTTATTTACTAGAATGGCATTTTAATGAAAGATTAACACCAAACTAATCTTTTACCTTCCTGTGCACCGGATGTCTTTAGGATTACTCTGGTCAGTTCTGTCTGAGAATAATGAAGGATCCTCATTGTTTTCTGCCATGCTCGTTTCATTTTCCTACATAATGTCCCTGTTGTTCTATGAAACCGAGAAAAGGGTGTGTTTTTCTTCACTACCAGGGTTACATGGCACACCTTGATTTCCACATGAATGTTTGATCTGTAAACCTGTGAAGCTGGGAAGTGTTTAATGTGGCTAACACAGTTGTCCTGTTGATAGATTCTTCTACCTGAGCTGGGGAGCTCCTCTAGAGTGACCTCTTCGCTGCTTCTCTGATTAATGCTCCACTTGCTCGGCCCCTCAATTTAGATGAAGGGGCGTGTCTTGGCAGGTGTGCAGCACTTGTGGTTCTGTGTGATGCACATTGTTGTGGATTGTTCCTACTAGCCTATAATGGTCTGATCTCCACAGGTGTCCCTGGCTTTGTGAGCAGGATTGTTGCCAAAACAATTCTGCCCTCTCATTTTCAGAATGTTGTGAAAACTGTGGCTTAGTGTAAAATTTCCACACTTGAATTGCTCGCTTGTTCTCCCAAGGTAAATGTTTATCTGTGACTGATCACAAGCTGGACAGACGTCGTGGAAACAAAAGTCAGGCGCCTCCTCCTGTTCTTCTGTTTCGTAGCAAACGCTCGATTACAGATTATGTCAGATCGAAGGGAAAGCTTGGTCTCTCTTTTCAGCATATTGTTAAAAAACAGCTGGTCTTTGATTTGTTATAGTTGCACATTAATAAAACAGCTCGACACGTTGAGGAAATGACCGAGAACAGGTAGTGGATTGTTATCCACTCTTCTCCAGGCTCCATGCTCTGTTACCTTTGCCCTTACCCACTTGTGCTGAGTCATGCCAGGTTATACATGGGTTGGATTACCCGCTGGAGGAGACGCATGCAGCCTCTGAACAGGAACATCCAAACAGCAGCCCCAGCTGAGCAAACAGTTCCAGTAGACTGCATCGTGAGTCTATGAGAAGTCATTTGGATCTGTTATAATAGGAGATCATCTCTGTCTTTATTGTTTCCTGTAATAAAGCAGACTCCGAGGCTCAGGCATTCTGTGGATTTAGACCCTGTCTGAAGCCTTTTGAACCCAGGGCAGACAATCTCTCTTCCTGGCTGTTTTCGTCTCTCATTAAAACAGCACATGTAATCTCTTCAAAATGGCAAATTCTGCCTGTTTTGGTGAAAGGGACATCAGGATTTCCCTCCTACCTAACTGTTATTGGCTCAAAGGCTGGCAGACACAAGCAAGTAAAGGTACTGAGAATTATGAGGTGGGAAAAATATGTGATATGCGGTAAAGTCAGTATTACCTGTTGAACAGGCTACTGTGCAGGGAGCACGGCAGAGGGAAGATGGACTTTCAGTCATGTGATCTCTTCATCAAAGCATACGCAGCATCTGTTCATTGCAGTATGATGTAGAATGCTGTCATTATATTTCACAAATACAAATTTGATAAGTTGGACAGGCATGTGTATGCAGTCGTTTTCACTTGGGTAGTCCTTAATGAAAGTCTTTATCTACAGGTAATATTTTTTCATCCATTTTAGGAGGAAAGCCACAAACAATCCAGTTTGCAATAAGTCATTAATGGAAAAAAGTCATGCATGGAAGAATTCATGTTATGTGTATGGCACAAAACTGTCACTGAACAGTCTCTCAATACGTGAAACAAGTTGGTGGCAGTATCATGCTGTGGAGATGGCAAATGAAGTTGATGGATAGATGGATGGAACTAAATACTGTCCAATCCTGGTAGAAAACCTGTCAGAGGCTGCAAAATAGTTGGGACTCGGGTGGAGGTTGACCTTGTAGCACAGCAATGACCCAAAATATACAGCCTGAGCTAAAGTGTCAGGAGAAAACGCAAACTAGGTTAAAAAAAAGGCTTTTCAGTTCAACTTCAGTTGTTTGTTTGAAACGGTCTTTAGAGGGGAGTCAGAATTCTTTTTGAAATCTTGTTGCTTCATGTGGACCCACAGTCAGATTAAAACTGACAGATTTAAATAGAAATACACACAAAAAGTATGTCTTAACTGCAGAGGAAATAAAAACACCTTTATATAGCTTCGAATAAAATATTAGAGGATGTGTACTTCAAAGCACCAAGTATGTAATGCTTAACAAGTCAGCAAATTTCAAATTGAAAGCAAAAGTGAAATGATATTCAAATTATTTAGAATAATTTGGAGGCGTAACGTGTTGGGCTTCCATTTTAAAGTAAATATATTATGCAAAAGTAATGCGTTGTAAAAAACAAAAAATATGTTGGTTTAAGTAAATGAAGAAAGTTCACAGATACAGGACAGAGTAACCAATTAACCTAAGAGTCAGGTTTTTGGACTGTGGGAGGAAGCCAGAGTACCTGGAGAGGATGTGCATGCATATGGATCACATGCAAACTCTGTGCAGAGATACCGGAATCACCTCAGAGACATCACCACGACAGACTACTTTTGATGCAGAGACGCAGCTCTAATTCGAGCTTCCCCCCAAGCTCTCGAGATCCTCCACATATCTATGAGTCACACTGCAGAAGAAGCTAATTTAGCCACTTTGGCATGAAATAGTTTGTCCTGTTTGTCTCCGTGTTGCCTGGTGATAGACTGGCGACCTGTCCAGGGTGTACCCCGCCTCTCGCCCATTGACAGCTGGAGATAGGCACCAGGCAAGGCAAGGCAAGGCAAATTTATTTATATAGCACAATTCAGTACAGAGACAATGCAAAGTGCTTTACATGATTAAAATATAGGAATAAAAGCAAGTAGGGATAGAATGTAGAAACAAAAAAAACATTTGAAAACAGTAAAACAGTTTAACTTGAACATTCAAAGGCAATTTTAAACAAATGTGTTTTTAATCTCGATTTAAAGGAACTCAGGCTTTCAGCACTTTTACAGTTTTCTGGAAGTTTGTTCCAGATAAGTGGAGCATAGGAACTAAATGCTGCTTCTCCGTGTTTGGTTCGTGTTCTAGGTATGCAGAGAAGGCTGGAGCCAGAAGACCTGAGTGGTCTGGAGGGTTTATACGCTGATAACAAGTCTGTGATGTATTTAGGTGCTAAGCCATTTAGGGATTTTGTCAGAAATAGTTCCAGCTGAATAAAGCATTGGTTCTGGTGTTGATATGGAAGTACAAAGTGATCCTCTAATTTTTAGGATTTTTTCAGTAAAGAAGTTAGCAAATTCATTGCAGGCTCTGGTGGAGTGGAGTTCGGAAGTCACGGACACAGGAGGATTTGTTAGCCTGTCAACTGTGGAAAATAAGACACAAGCATTATTAATTCAATTCAATTCAATTTTATTTATATAGCGCCAATTCATGAAACATGTCATCTCAAGGCACTTTACAAAGTTAAGTTCAATCATATTATACAGATTGGGTCAGATTATACAGATTGGTCAAAAATGTTCCTATATAAGAAAACCAGTTGATTGCATCAAAGTCCTGACAAGCAGCATTCACTCCTGGAGAAGCGTAGAGCCACAGGGAGAGTCGTCTGCATTGTACATGGCTTTGCTGCAATCCCTCATACTGAGCAAGCATGAAGCGACAGTGGAAAGAAAAAACACCCGTTAGCGGGAAGGAAAAACCTCTAGCAGAACCGGGCTCAGTATGAACGGTCATCCGCCTCGACCGACTGGGGGTTAGAGAAGACAGAGCAGAGACACAACAAGACAGACAAAAAGCACAGAAGCACACATTGATCTAGTAATCTGTTCTACATTAGATGGTAATAGTCGGTGATCTGTCCTCCCTGGATGATTTCACAGTCAACAGAACGTCAGACCAGGTGTACCTACTATGAAGAAAAAAAATTTTTCTTGATGATCTCTGAGAAGAAAGATTCCCTTGCATTTTTCAATTGTAAGTTATAACTGTTAAGTCTCTCTTTATAGATGTCGTAGTGAACCTGGAGTCTGTTCTTTCTCCACCTGCGTTCAGCTTTCCGACATTCCCTTTTTTCACTTCTAACTGCTGGAGAATTTCTCCAAGGAGATTTATTCTTCCCGGAAAGAACTTTCACTTTAACTGGAGCAATGCAGTCAATGATGTCTGAGACTTTAGAATGAAAGTTATCTACTAGCTCATCTACTGAGTTGCAGCCCAAGGTTGAAGTACCCAGCACCCCTCACGACCCCAAAAGGGATAGACGTGTTAGAAAATGGATGGATGGCATGAAATATCATTCTTTCAGTCATGACCCAAATCCCCTGATCACAGGTGAGGGTGACCATAGATGAACTGCTAAATCCACAGCTGTGACTCAGCTCTGCATGGCTGCAGAAAAAGCCTTAATCCATCTATATGTCACCTGCTCTATCCCACCATCACCTCTGAACCAAGATGTTTGAACTCCTCCGCTTCAGGCACAGACCAACCCCTGACCCAGAGCAACCAATGTACCTTTGTCCACTTGAGAACTATAGTCTCAGACTTAGAGGATCAGACTTTCATCCCATTGGCTTTACACTTAGTTGTAATGCTCAGACATGCTTCTCTCCATGACAAGTTCGACCTGCGGTCGACCAAGACCAAGGACCAAGGACCAAGAGGAACACACGAGTCACACCAAGAGGAACACACGAGTCACAAGACTCTCCAGATCAACAAAACACATCTGGACTGGACAACCAAACTCCCATGACCCTCCTCATCTGTGAGAGTACAGCCTGTCTACACTGATTGGGTATGGCATATTACGTCACTTCCGGTTTTTGCTCCTTTTCATGGACCTGTGTGGTGTTTCAGACTCTCTTGATTTGATCTGAGTTCTCTTTATTGACAACTGGATAGTCTGAACTGGACCTGTCCAGAGTGTACCCCGCCTCACGCCCATTGACAGCTGGAGATAGGCACCAGCACCCCTCTCGACCCCACAAGGGATAGACGTGTAAGAAAATGGATGGATGGATAGTCTGAATTGATTGATTTATTGCTTGATCTCTCTGTTGTTCTAACCCCAAAACCATGTTGAAAGACCCATTTTCTGTTGCTACACTTTATGTTTAGTAACCCTTCATGTTTTACCAGGTTTTTCTAGCGGTGATAAGGGGTCGCTAGTTTAATATTATGTTCAGCACAACCAAGCCTCTCCTGTTTTTTCCACGTCTGTGTCTGTCTGCTCCTCGCTTCTGCTCTCTGTCAGATCTTTAGTTTCTCCTCTGCCTTCTTCAGAAACAATAGTACATGTAATAAATGTAGTATTTTTGTAGCTTTGGAGACATGGGTGTTGTAATTGGCAGCCCGGCTCCTTACTGTTAAAAAAAACTAGCAGATAGCTCAGGCCCCTTTGCTAGCGCGGGGCCACCATGGGCTCACATAGCGGTTCTTCAGCAGAGGCCACACAGCTGGAACCTCAGGCTGGCTTGGTGAATGTACATAGAAACCATAGTCCACAGGTCCCAACCAATCCATCTGAGTTTCTAACAGATTTTCTCCGCTCAACAACACCCCGCTGACAAGCCGCCTCAATAGCCAGAAACATGGCATTAGAGATACCAGCAATGACCATAGCCAAATACATGCCAGGGGCCAGAACGGTCAACTTCAAATCCTACCTGAAACTGCTGGCTAACGACAAGTGTAAATACAGTAAGATTGTTATTGGTTGCTCGATTGTTACTGGTGGTAATGAAGGTCACCAAAGTTAGTGTTGCTTCGGTGTGTAGGTTTGCTAAAACAATGTCGGACTCCATAATTTTCTCTGGTCCCCTGCCTGATCTGACCAGTGATGACATGTTTAGTTGCATGTCACCATTCAACGGCTGGCTGTCTAGGTTGTGTCCTAAAAATGACGTGGACTACATTGATAACTGGAAAACTTTCTGGGGAAAACCTGATCTGATCCAAAGAGAGCCGGCATCCACCCCTCTTTGGATGGTGCTGCTCTTGTTCTAGGAATCTGGATGAATTTATTAATTCTCCAAAATGTTGACGACCCAGGCTCCAGACCAGGAAGCAAAGCCATGCTTTAGCACAGCAAAGCTTTGCTAAACCATGGCTTCTGTTCTGTTAATTACCCACTTCTGTTCTGTTAATTACCCACTGAGACAGTGTGTTACCCATGGCAAAAAACCAAATAGATTAGAAACTGAGCTAAAGGAAGTAAATCATAAAAATCAATACGACTCTGACTGAACAGACAATTAAAACAATTAAATGTGGTTTATTGAACATAAGGTCTGTCTTTTTCAAAGATAATGTTAGTTAACAACTTGATTTGGAATGACCGATTGATTTATTTTGTCTCACAGAAACCAGGCTGCAAGCAAGACGATGATTGATTATAAATTAATCAACTGCTAATTATTTCAAATTTCTCATTCCTTAAAAAAACAAACTGCTTAGTTATTCATTTAATCTGATGGCACTAAATTGGCCTAATAAACAAAAAAAAAACTAAACAAAAAAACCTTGGTGTTATGTTTGACAAGGACATGTCATTTATATTGAAAAGGTTTTCCATGATTTCGTTATTTCACCTCTGAAATATTGACAAAATTAGATATATTCTCTCCAGGAGTGACGCTGAAAAACTAGTCCATGCATTTGTTATTTCAAGACTGGACTATTCTAATTCTTTACTTTGAGGAAGTCCACAAAATGCAGTTCAAAGCCTTCAGCTTAACCAAAACTCTGTAGCAAGAGTTCTGATGAAAGTTCTATTTTAGCTTCCCGTCATGTGAAAGTCGGACCAAAACAACTTGATCTGAGGAAGTTAAAACAGTTAAAACTGCTTCACTTTTTGTTGTTTTGCATCCAGACATTTTTAGTACTTATGTTCCACAATGGGTCAGCACACTGAATGCAGAGAAGCTATATATACTAGAAAAAGCTGTTCCTACGCAACAGCGAGTGAGAATGCTAATCTGCAGAATGATTTGAGGAGAAGATGCAGAAGATCCATGCAGAAGAGGAAAAATAGCTGAAAAACATTAAAGAATTTGACAAATTTGAAGAATTTGAAGTAATTTGTAGTAGTAGTAGTAGTAGTATCAGTAGTAGTAGTAGTAGTAGTAGTAGTAGTAGTAGTAGTATTAGTAGTATCAGTAGTAGTAGTAGTATCAGTAGTAGTAGTATCAGTTTTTAAAGAATTTGAAGGAATTTGAAGAGTTTGAAGGAATTTGTAGTAGTAGTAGTAGTAGTAGTAGTAGTATCAGTAGTACTAATAGTAGTAGTTGTTGTATTATTAGTAGTAATAGTAGTAGTATCAGTAGTAGTAGTAGTAGTAGCAGTAGTAGTAGCAGTAGCAGCAGTAGTATCATTAGTAGTAGTAGTAGTAGTAGTAGTATCAGTGGTAGTATCAGTAGTAGTAGTAGAAGAATCAGTAGTAGTAGTAGTAGTATCAGTAGTAGTAGGAGTAGTATCAGTAGTAGTAGTAGTATCAGTTTTTAAAGAATTTGAAGAATTTGAAGGAATTTGTAGTAGTAGTAGTAGTATCAGTAGTACTAGTAGTAGTAGTTGTTGTATTAGTAGTAGTAATAGTAGTTGTATCAGTAATAGTTGTAGTATCAGCAGTAGCATCAGTAGTAGTAGCAGTAGCAGCAGTAGTATCATTAGTAGTAGTAGTAGTAGTATCAGTAGTAGTAGTAGTAGTAGTATAGTAGTAGTATCAATAGTAGTAGTAGTAGTAGTAGGAGTAGTAGTAGGAGTAGGAGTAGGAGTAGTATCTGTTGTAGTAGTAGTATTAATATCAGTTGTATCAGAAGAACTAGAAGGAATTTGAAAAATTTGAAGAATTTGAAGTATTTGAAAAATTTGAAAATATTTGAAGGAATTTGAAGGAATATGAAAAATTTGAAGAATTTGAAGGAATTTGCATTCATTTCAATGGGAGCAAAAAACGCACAAAAAGTACAAATACTTTAAAAAGTATAAAAGGTACCATAAGTAGTTAGACGCACAAAAACGTACGGAATAATAATAATAATAACTAGAAAAAGCTGTTCCTACGCAACAGCGAGTGAGAATGCTAATCTGCAGAATGATTTGAGGAGAAGATGCAGAAGATCCATGCAGAAGAGGAAAAATAGCTGAAAAACATTAAAGAATTTGAAAAATTTGAAGAATTTGAAGTAATTTGTAGTAGTAGTAGTAGTAGTATCAGTAGTAGTAGTAGTAGTAGTAGTAGTAGTAGTATCAGTAGTATCAGTAGTAGTAGTAGTATCAGTAGTAGTAGTATCAGTTTTTAAAGAATTTGAAGGAATTTGAAGAGTTTGAAGGAATTTGTAGTAGTAGTAGTAGTAGTAGTAGTATCAGTAGTACTAATAGTAGTAGTTGTTGTATTATTAGTAGTAATAGTAGTAGTATCAGTAGTAGTAGTAGTAGTAGCAGTAGTAGTAGCAGTAGCAGCAGTAGTATCATTAGTAGTAGTAGTAGTAGTAGTAGTATCAGTGGTAGTATCAGTAGTAGTAGTAGAAGAATCAGTAGTAGTAGTAGTAGTATCAGTAGTAGTAGGAGTAGTATCAGTAGTAGTAGTAGTATCAGTTTTTAAAGAATTTGAAGGAATTTGAAGAATTTGAAGGAATTTGTAGTAGTAGTAGTAGTAGTATCAGTAGTACTAGTAGTAGTAGTTGTTGTATTAGTAGTAGTAATAGTAGTTGTATCAGTAATAGTTGTAGTATCAGCAGTAGCATCAGTAGTAGTAGCAGTAGCAGCAGTAGTATCATTAGTAGTAGTAGTAGTAGTATCAGTAGTAGTAGTAGTAGTAGTATAGTAGTAGTATCAATAGTAGTAGTAGTAGTAGTAGGAGTAGTAGTAGGAGTAGGAGTAGGAGTAGTATCTGTTGTAGTAGTAGTATTAATATCAGTTGTATCAGAAGAACTAGAAGGAATTTGAAAAATTTGAAGAATTTGAAGTATTTGAAAAATTTGAAAATATTTGAAGGAATTTGAAGGAATATGAAAAATTTGAAGAATTTGAAGGAATTTGCATTCATTTCAATGGGAGCAAAAAACGCACAAAAAGTACAAATACTTTAAAAAGTATAAAAGGTACCATAAGTAGTTAGACGCACAAAAACGTACGGAATAATAATAATAATAACTAGAAAAAGCTGTTCCTACGCAACAGCGAGTGAGAATGCTAATCTGCAGAATGATTTGAGGAGAAGATGCAGAAGATCCATGCAGAAGAGAAAAAATAGCTGAAAACATTGAAGAATTTGAAAAATTTGAAGAATTTGAACAATTTGAAGTAATTTGTAGTAGTAGTAGTATCAGTAGTAGTAGTAGTATTAGTAGTATCAGCAGTAGTAGTAGTAGTAGTAGTAGTAGTAGTGGTAGTAGTAGTAGTAGTAGCAGTAGTAGTAGTAGTATCAGTAGTAGTAGTATCAGTTTTTAAAGAATTTGAAGGAATTTGAAGAATTAGAAGGAATTTGTAGTAGTAGTAGTAGTATCAGTACTAGTAATAGTTGTAGTTGTATTATTAGTAGTAATAGTAGTAGTATCAGTAGTAGTAGTAGTAGTAGTATCAGTAGTAGTAGTAGTAGTATCAGTTTTTAAAGAATTTGTAGGAATTTGTAGTAGTAGTAGTAGTATCAGTAGTACTACTAGTAGTAGTAGTTGTATTAGTAGTAGTAATAGTAGTAGTATCAGTATTAGTAGGAGTAGCATCAGTAGTAGTAGTAGTAGTATCAGTTTTTAAAGAATTTGAAGGAATTTGAAGAATTTGAAGGAATTTGTAGTAGTAGTAGTATCAGTAGTACTAGTAGTAGTAGTAGTTGTATTAGTAGTAGTAATAGTAGTAGTAGCAGTAGTAGTTGTTGTAGTAGCAGTAGTAGTAGCAGTAGCAGCAGTAGTATCATTAGTAGTAGTAGTGTCAGTAGTAGTAGTAGTATCAGCAGTAGTAGTAGTAGTAGTAGTAGTAGTAGTATCAGTAGTAGTAGTAGAAGTATCAGTAGTAGTAGTAGTATCAGTTTTTAAAGAATTTGAAGGAATTTGAAGAATTTGAAGGAATTTGTAGTAGTAGTAGTAGTAGTATCAGTAGTACTAGTAGTAGTAGTAGTTTTATTAGTAGTAGTAATAGTAGTAGTATCAGTAGTAGTAGTAGTAGTATCAGTAGTAGTAGTAGTATCAGTTTTTAAAGAATTTGAAGAAATTTGTAGTAGTAGTAGTA